>WEKX01009963.1:80287-108367 GCA_013390025.1 Pitta sordida | reverse complement strand
ATATTCTTTACTTGTAGTTTGCCTTGCTTTTTTGCCTGTGATCAGTTTTGGGGTTTTTTTTCCAGGAGAGGTTGTGGGTGAGTCTCTGGCATCCAGCCAGGGTTAAACCACGACAGTTTAGTTGCTTTACACAATTGAATTGTCAAATTTGTTTTCAAACTATAAAGTGTACAGTTTGAACGTATGGGCAGCATCATAAAGAAAAGTTTGTCTGTTATGTAGATGTGCTTATGCTTAGTTTACTTTCTTATACTCATGACATCTTTCTCTGGTGCTTATGAGACTATAGTCTAATGACGTGTTTTTAAACTGAAGTATTTTTGCTCCAGTTTCAGTGTAATTTATATCCAGAGCAAGGAATGTATTTTTTTTTTTATTCAGCACTTCAATGGCCATATACATGTGCGTATTTAGCAGGTCTAAAAATACAAAGTGGTGTTCAAATCTTTCAGTATGTGGTTCTGATGCCACTTCTAGTGAATTAACAGGGCAAAGATTTTGGAGATATATTTAATCTAGAGCAACAGCAATTTAGAAATAATTGTTCTATTATTTGTAGATCTTCAGCAGGGGGGCTGCCTGCAAGAGGTAATCTCGTGCACTATCCCTAAGGACTTCACAATTTCATGGCTTATTTCTGGAATATAAATTGCCTTTGTATGTAAACACCACCCTAGCTGTCAAGCTTCAATCAAAATTCCAGTGATACTAAAAGAAAGACATTATGCACTTCCACACTTTCTGGACAATCACTAAAAATATTACTGACTGAATCTAGTCTAAGAACTTTCTGTACCGGGCAGTGCAAACACCTGTAGGTCAGGTATTTACTTTGAGCTGAAGGGTTGGTTATTAAGTATTATTAACTATAATTTTTAAATCAACAATATTACTTTGGGCCAAATCATATGTTATTCTGCATATATTGATATTGAAGAGTAGCTCTACAAGTACTTGTGTATTCAATCAGAAACAGACCAGGAAGTGAATTTTCATGAGTCTGAAGTGTTCATTGAAATGCACTCTGGAATAATAACTGAAAATAAAATAAATAAAACATTCTGAAGCCCTGTAATGTTTCCATTAGGAACACAAGCTGATTATTTAGGAGTCTGTTAAATAACAAAAATAATTTTTCTTCCTTTCCTTACATTTCCTTACATGGTGGTGAGAGGGTTGCTTTCTCTGCATCTGTTCTACCAGATGTGTCTGGAGAGCTGAAATCAGTACAGTAATTGTTTTTAACAACATAGAATATCTGAGTTGGAAGGGACCCACAAGAATCATTGAGACCAACCCTTAAGTTGATGGCCTGTATCGGGGATTGAACCTACGACCCTGGTGTTACTAACACCAAGTCTTAACCAACTGACCCAGCCTCAGGCCCAGAAAGCAAGCATTTGTTATGCTCATTCAATAACATAAGATGAGTTTACAGGTGTGATTAAATGTTGCATGAGTCTGAGAAGTTTACTACCTACAACACAGAAAAAGGAATCCTCTTTTACAAGCTGTCCATTTATGTATTGCAAGATGAAATGTACTTAGCACTAGATCATTATGTTGCCTTGACTGTTCTGTGTTTATTATTTTGATTTCTTATTTCTTACTTGGATAATCTTGAGCTCTGATGTTGATCTTGGATATGTTTACTACAAAATCTGTGAGGTTTTCTCTTGCAGTTCTCCCATAACCATAAATACGTGTTTTACATGAACTTGTTTTTTGTAGGTCTTATTTCTGGATAATAGAAAGGACCAGTGAAGACTAAAGCTTTATTTACTGTACCAGGATTATTTATTTTTAAGTTACTTCAAGCAATATTATTTTTTTAATGGTGCTGATGTATAGTGTAACCTTGCTAATCACTTATTTTGGTTAAGCATTGAAACGTGAGACCACAGTAAGGAGGAATATAGTGAAACATCAAATTATGTCCACAATTTGTGTAAATCAGTATAGCTTAAAACAAGAACATAAGTACCCAAACAGGTCAAGTCTGCCTAGCCTAGTGTCAATAGGAGACACTAGTTACCTTCAATATCTTTGATCTATATTAATAACTTTCACAAAAGACTGTCTGCAAGATGCAAGTTACTGGCTCAATTTGAATAATGTAATAGGACAATGCTTATATCTCTTTTATGTCCTTTAAATACTATAATATTAGAAATCAAAATATATATACAGCTAAAAAGGAATGGTTTAGCTTTCTCTTTCCAAAGCTTTACAAAAGTGATCTCATCAGGATGAAACATTTTAAAGGCACTGAAAAAACACAGCATCTCTTGCTGTTTTAATCAACAGCTGACAAGATTGAGCTCCATCACCATTTTCCATTGGAAATGAAGGGGAAAACTCCTGCTGACTTCTATAATAGGTGAGATTCAGCCTTGGAATAACTCCCTATAGACACTTGTAGATAGATTCAAACACCTTTGTGTGCATTTCTAAGCTTTCAAGTCAGCTCAAGCTTGTGATTCTGGACAATCCTGCATGTGTTTAAAGGTAATAGCTTTGTATCTCTGTAGGCTTTATTGTAATACTACTTTGAATATATATTTGTATAAGGGTTTTTCCTTTTGAGACTTGAAGAAACATTCAGCAGCAGCCAGACTGTCTATGTAATACTGTGCTTGTAAAGTCAGCACAATCCTGCCAAAATGTTTATTAAGTATGTGTCCCAATATCTGTATGATTCAGATAGAAAATGAGTACCCAAATCAGGGTGCAGATGTGCCTTATATGGACAGAGAAACAGTCCCATATTTGCATAAATTATATGAAGTGTGTATATGAATATGTAAGTCATACAAGGATAGGCTGGTGTTGTTTGGCCTGGAAAAAAGGAGGCTCAGAGGAGACCTTATCATGTTCTACAACTGCCAGAAAGGAGGTCAGCCTCTTCTCCCAGGCAACTAGCAATAAGACAAGAGGACAAGCTGTACAAGGAGAGAATTAAATTGGACATCAGGAAGAGCTTATTTACAGAAAGGCTTGTTAAGTATTGGAATAAACTGCCTGGGGGGATGGTGGAATCACTGTTCCTGTAGATGTTCAAGAAACGACTGGACATGGCACTAAGTGCCATGGTCTAGATGGCAAGGTGGTGATCAGTCCATGGTCAGACTGGTTGTCTTGGAAGTCTTTTTGAACCTAAATCGTTCTTTAGTTTTGTAGGATATGGTTTTGTGCAGATGTTTCACAGACACATGAACAAGCACAATGTCAATAGGAGTGCATTAGGTTGCTCTGCAAGCAACAACAGATATAATATGGAGGAAGAGTAAAGTGTCTAAAAAAGATTCACTGACTGCTGAGGAGCTCTCTGGAACTATTTGGAGACTTGGAAATGAGACCTTGCAGGTTTCTGTATCACAGTGGTTAAGCACCTTAAAAGGAATAAACAACAAATTCTCCCTATGCTCTTGTTTTGTGCTCTGGTTACAAATAGCTATTGAATCAGGAAAGTGGAAGATAAGACAATAAGACACCAGAACACCTGATGTAATTCTGAAGGGAGATGCTGGAAGCCAAAATTCTCTTCTCCTTGTACTTCATTCTGGTTTCATCTTGATTCTTTGGCATATTTATGGGACTTAACCACTTACCTATTTTTTAGATGACACCAGGTCCTTGATAGAATTTAATTCATGACTGGCTCCGTTCTGGTTTCTGATTGCAAGCTGTGGCAAAACTGTGGATGATGGAGCTCTGGCTTAATGTTCCTGATATGGCTCTTGTTATGATTTGGGGCACCTAGTATGAGACTTGGAGAGAATTTAGGTGTTCAAGCACAAGTTGTTATAAAAGGACTTCAACACAATTATAAGAGTCTTAATTTTCTCTCATGGGAGGTACCTAGTCTAGAGGCATCTTAATTTTTTATTCTGCAAGTTCCATGGTTCTTAGTGTTTCTGGGTGGATGAAGAGCTGTTGATTATTCTGGTTGTTGTTCTACATGCTGATGTGTATGAGCGAATAAACGCTTATAATTCAGTGTGAAATATGGAAATATTTCTGTGGTTACCCTCTAACTGGTGGACTAAAAATATAACACTTTGGTACCCGAGGTATCTCAATTATAGATGTTCACTCAAGGAGTAGTCAATTCTGCAGACACTTAGATGCACCAATAGCAGGGGTAATCACAAAAATTACTCCCTTGTTCAAAGAGAATATTATAACTCCTTTTCCTGTGTGATACCTCATACCTGTAATAGCATCAAGACAAGGTTTAAATTCTCAAATTAGATCCCCTGTGATTAGAAGGATGTAGCAAATTTTGCTGTATGCTTGGCTAGAGAAGCTACTGGTGTTAAAGATAAGTTATAGATTAAAGCCAAGCCATCTGAGCCTTTCTCATGAGAAGAATGGACTTTTCAATAGAACACATGATATCTCACTTTAATGAGCTTTGTAGGTTACAAATTGAAGAACTATTTTTCTGAACTTAATTTTTTAAAAAATTCTAATTAAAACTTTTTCTTTTTCAAACATATGATTGATAATACCAGCAGATATTTAAGCAACCTGTTTTCTGATCTTAATAATGTGAAGGACAATTAAGAGTCTCAAACGCAAACCAAATAAAAGCCACTCAAATAAAAGCAGAAGACAATTTAACATTTATTTTTTCTGCAAGAAACCTAATTCTTCAAAAAGAAGCAGAAGTTAAGAGAAACCGATTACAATAATTTTTTTCTGCTCTTATCCCCTAACACAATTCTCAAGGCTACTTTCACTTGGGATTTCTGCTGCACAGGAACACACTCATGACCCAGATGCCTCTGTGTTAGTCCTATTGCAGTGCTATGTTCTTGACAGTGTGGTGTACATGCAGCATCCAGTATGGTATGTGTAGTACGCTGCTGATCACTGTGATTGACATTGCATTGCTGGATTTAGTAAACTGGTAATAAACTGCACCTGAAGCAAGGACAGTGATGGTCTAAGTAATACGTGATGTTGTTGCAGGTACTGCTTCCCCTTCACTAATGCACATTCCTCTCTTTCACCAAGCACTGAGATCCCCAAGCAGCAGAGCACATACGGCTTTTCAAAAACCATAACAAACTTTTGGACAAAGATCTCAGAAAAATCTGTGAACTACTGTCAATTAAAGCTTCCCTAGGGTGGGCTGGGTAACTAATCTTGTAGCTAAGTTATTACAAATGGCAAAACTGCCACAAAGAAATGAAGATTTTTATCCAAGTAGGTATAACAGTATGTGTCCCATCTCTTTTTCTACATCTTGTGGCAGAGACTTGCATTTGAGAAGACTTAACTTCTGGATAGTATCATAGATGCCATTAGGTAAGTAATCCTGCTACTTGGATCTTGTTTCATTTCCTTACAGATAAAACTAAACAGGACAGTAGCTCTAAGCAAAATTTACAATCACTAATTTTTTAAAACTTAGCTACTTGGGGAAAAAATTAACTGGGCACAGCACTTCACTTAATTCAGTGTAATAATTGTGTTAGGCTATTGAAATTTTCAGGTATTCTTCCTAAACGATCATTAAGACAAGCAGGCTAAAACTTGGCTATCATCAAAGTCAACTGGGAGCTAGGTATAAGGCTGCTTGCGTTTTGGATCCTGAGCAATGCAGAGAGCGACACATTCTTCTGTTCTTGTCCAGCAATACCTGGAAGAATGGAAAGAGATAATCCAATGTGTATGGAGGGACAATCACAAGCTCAAACCAACAACCAAAACATTTATGCTACTGAAAAGGAGGGGAAAATAAACAGGTTCTGTTCTGATTACATTTGTTCTCTTTCCATATTGTTATATCTTGTGACATTTTACTACAATGGTGAGTGTCCCCATCTTCCACGCAAGAGACTGCGTGTTCAATTCCCACCAGGGAGGCAGTGGTGTCATTTAAGAGTTGGACTCAATGATCCTTGTGGGTCCCTTCCAACTCAGAATATTCTGTGATTCTGTGACTTCACTATCACTAATATAAACTGAATATCATGACATGGGGGATGAACAAAGGAGGAGGGCATCTAATCTCGTATCAGTGATATGATTGGAATAGAATCAGCTCAGTGTCATTATTATTGTAATAACATTAGTGCCTCCAAATTTAATAGATTTTTCTTGTGGTCATCACTTTTGTATTAGCTGAATCTGTGCCAGTTGCAGAGACGGACAGAGATCAATCAATGTGCATGCAGTAAAAAGTGTCTGCTGTATTGGTCTGATAAATGCCCTAAGGAAATATGAGCCATGCATGTGCAATGTGCCACGACTTTGAAAACATGTGCTCATTTATTGAACTGCAGGACTGGAAATTATTTTAAGTGATTTTTAACAGAAGTGATGGAATTAATGGTGAAGGAAATGCATGGTTGCATGATGGAATCACAGGTGCAGAGAACAGTTCTGTCTACAGTCAGGTGTTTTCAGCTTTTTCAGCAAATGTTTTCAAGTCTCTACAAAAGGTGCAGAAGTCAGCACTATTTATTAGATTTTTCCTGTAGGACATGCCATTTTTATCACCTGTCTATGACCTGCTTCAGTGAGTATACATCCTCCATCATCTTAATAGTGGGCACTTTATCAGCTTCTGCCATTTTCCACATCTTTTCCATTCTCTAAAGAAGCTATTTTCGCTGTCTTTTTTCCTTTTTGTGTCATGATTATGAAGCAGCCATATGCATCCTGCTCTAGGAAGAGAGCTGTGTTCTTAGCCTGAACCACAAATCTTCCTGAATTGATATTGGTTAAGCGTGGTCTGATGCTGAGAGGAGCTATTGTGAGTGCCAATTGGTGTTTTCATGACATCTATCTTTATGCATTGTCTTTTGCATGCTGCTTTTTCTTAGTAGTGCTTATCTTTTTTATTTTCTGCAGCTTTAATCATAAGAGGTGAACTAGAATATGTATCCAGCTTTTCCTCCTGAGAACAGTTTTGCCCTGAGGAAAAATGGAGGATATTGCAAATCCTGCATTTACAGATATTGCGTTTCTGCACCAGTGATGCCCAGCCTGGTATGGGTTGAATATGCAGAATTTGTTTCTGGAAGCTGGGAAATCAGGCATTGAACCACTGTTCATCTCTACTCACGCAGAATGAGTGCGGACAAGCAGGCTGTCACCAGCAGACAGCGTCAGAGTTTTACCCTCCATGGTAACAGTTGATGTGCCCTCCTGAATTTAAAGAACAAACAACCAGCTTTTAATTTTCCACATCCTGTCACCAGTGCAAACAAAATGCTGCAAGTATGGAGATCTTTCCCACTGAAAAAGTACCTCAAACCTGCTCTGTTTCATGAGGCCTAGGTAAATATTCAGTTGATCTTCCCTGTCCAAGACTACAAGATTATTAGCACCAATAAAAACATGCTTTGTGGTTCACTGTTCCTCATCATGAAGCAGCAACCCAAATTATGGTTCTTGGGATACACTGTTACCTATCTAACCTAGCAGCCTGCAAGCTGGTACAGCTCCAGAATTCAGAGATAATCTTACAGAGTACTTCAAGCTCCTCTTTTGCTTTTGTGGTTACTGATATCTTTTTAAGTCTTGAAAAACAGGGAGCTGACTGAAACTGCTAATAGGAATCCACACTGGAATGAATGGACTAGTTATTATCTTGTCAAGCAGAGATGCCAGGTTCTTACCAGCCACAAGGTCTTGCTTGCATAAACTGATGTAAACTGCAGTGTAACCAAACATCTTTCAAGACTATTATGTCTTTAATTAGCATTTTATAGTCCCTTTAACTTCAACACAACAGGAACTGATTCAGATACCTGGCTCCCAAGCTAGTCTGACTTCTGAAAACAAAAACCCCTCTCTTTTTTCCCCCCTTGGATTGAAAATATTCTTTAGAAGACAGTTAAATGAAGAACATCTTGATCATCTACCACTGTGATTTAGTATAAACAAGTTACCAGACTTCTTATTAACTTATTCTACTTGATTCCAATTTGACTTCAGCGTGAGGACAAATGCTTCAAGGCATAATTAATAGGAGATTTTGCTTTATCACTTGGAGGTATTTTGATATACAGTTGCCCTCTTCCACTTTGCGCCCCCCATATTGCAGCTTCACATTTTAGCGGCATGATTTTTTAGCAATGAAGGAGGCTCCTTTTTGCAACTGCGCATATGTGACCAGGCATGCATGAATATTCAATTAGGCAGTCATGAATATGCAAATCAACCTGCACAGCCGCCACAGCGGCTTGGCTGCTTGTCCCAGCCGTGGCTGTAGCAGCTCCGCGGCTTCGCCCCCCCCTTTCCCCCCCCCATTGGTTGCTGTGGCAACTGATACACAGCAACACAGTGCTGAAGCAGCGCTGGGGAGCTTGTCTGAGGGTGTGGGACAAATTTGCATATTAATGAGCTGCCATTCAACGCAGATTCAGGGCTTCACGGGACCCGAACAAGACTGCGGTTCTGTGGTATAGGAGACCTGACTGTATTTACAAGATATATATTTGTTATGCTGTATTAAAAACCCCAGCAAGGATAGATGCCTGTACCTTTATCCTCGACACACAAGATGCTATTTTTATGGTGGCAGCACTTTACAGTTATTTCTCATTATAGTTTAAAGCTGAAGGGCGGTGCCTATTTGTGATCCTTCCTATGAGAAGGAGGGTAATCATTCCAGCTTCCATTTCTAGAAGGTTTTACTTCTCTTCAGTCTGAACTGAAACATGAACTCATCAGATAACAAGTGTGAATTGCCACATACCAGCTGCCAAATCCAGATATCTGAATTCTTTTTACTTTTCTCAGTTGTTCCTGGTCCATAAGCTATAACCTTAAAAAAAAAGGAAAAAAGGTAAGAAAAGGAATGGCTCCATTCCAGTGACCAAAATGTCCATATCCATCTCCCAACAGCATTTAAAACATTCTATTTTTACAGGAGAATATACATAGAAGATGACGTTATTTTTACAGACATTAAAATTCACACTACGTTTGGTATTCTCATATTGATTCCTACTGATAAAAAGGGAACTGATCACACCTGCCACTCCTTATGCTCTTCTGCATCCTCGCTTATCTATTCCTTCTGCCTCCTCCCACTCTCAGTTTTGCATCTATATGGTTCCTGCTTCTGTTCTTGGAACAGGCACTTCCTCCTCATGAACTCTGGGCCCTGTCAAGAGCCTGCTGAAGTAGAAAACTTTCTTCCATTAAATTAAAAAAGATGCAGATTACACTTTCTCATTATCTGCCTTTTCTGTGTTCTTCCTGACAGTCCCACACTCTGTCACTTTACTGTCATATGCATTGGATCCTTCAGAGTGTGGCTCCAAGTAACTCAGGGGAGGAATATGGTTTGTAAACATTGTGCATACAGCACAGGTGTCAAAGGGTGACAGCTTCATTTACACCCAAACTAGATTGTGTTTGACTAAACTGAGGAGTACAATATTTTAGCGCACCCCAGGCTCTGGTGCTGTCCAGTTTTCTTGTTTCTACTCTATGTAAATTGAGGGGGAGAAAAAAGTGAATGCTGTTCAAAAACGTAGGGAATCTGAACATAAGTACTACTTGGATCACACTGGTGCTTTTGATTTGGGAAATATGGAGTGTTGAGCGAGGGGGGGATGGCAGGGAGAGAGGAGACAGGACTGGAGGAAACGAGCTGTTTTAATCCCCAAAGAAATGAATGGAAATAAGGTTCAGATTTATCCTGTGAATAGAAGCAAAGAGCTAGGAACGCCTTTTCCAAATATAGTCAAATCAACAAAGGTACTTCTGAAGGGTGGGGTAGCCGACAACTGAATTCTGTCATAGTGCATAACTTTCTCTGCTGACAATATATATTGTTTCCAGGCCTGGATTCTCTCAGTTTGAACAGTAGGCACCTATTATCTGTACCTTTAAAAATATTTCTCTTTTTACAGAAATTAGAGCACCCTACCTCTGTTTCAAAGTTATTTCCAAACATACTCAAGCATTTCTTGTGTTTTATTTCAGCACGATGATCATTTAACCAGCTTTGGAAGGAAAATGGCTTCATAACAGAAGTGGAATTTAGTGGGAAAGGTGTTTCTTTCAGGAGTTCATCTGTAGGCAAGACAGAGAAATATCAGTGGGACTTGCTTGTCTTGATCTTTGCAAACATTTTACTTGAAGGGTTCAATTTACAGACACTATCTACTCGAAAGTTAGTTGTAACAGTAAGCAGGTCATTTTCAGGACTTCTTACCTGAGATTGTAAAATGCTTGTGTTACTTACGTATTCTTATGGAGTGATTTCTTCGAAGATGATGCCAGAACTGTGAGTTCAAACAGTATGCAATAGACTACCTAGTTTTGGCTGGCGTATTTTTCATCCTCTCATATCAGCTTTTGCACTGGTAAAATGTGGTATATCATCTTTGAGCCTTTGCTTGTATCATATCCCCATTTAAGTGGAGTTAGGCCTACAGAACCAGCTTACTCTACATCTCTTAGGTAGTTAGTACTGGTTTTTATGTTTTTTCTCCCCTATGTATTTTTAAATACATTGACCAGAGTGAAGCAAACAGGTTATCACAACCTAAAACTTAATAAAACATATTTTTTGTGGTGTTCCTGGGATTGTAGCTGGATTTAATTTCCAGTAATTCTCCTTCATAAATGATTTGATTTTAAATAGCTGGAGGACTAAATGTGTTTTCAGTGTAGCTGGCAAAACTCAAGATTTGTGCTGCATGTTTCTAGTATATGAAATAAGATTTAGTTATTTACCAGCTTGCACTGAAGTGCAGAGACGGCACAATCACCTTGGTGATCCTAAGTAGTTCATTCCAAGATGCCATGGGTGAACATCCACAGAGTAATTTCAAGTAGTAATGCCAAGGAGATGCCAGAAAAACTCACTGGATGGTTTTCTCCCAAATGCATTGAAGTAATAAACTCACAAGCGAATCTTGCTCTTGATATTATTAATAGAATAGATATTTTAAAAATATTAATGTATTTATCATGCAATATTCTTTTGATTCTGTTATAAAGCTGCATTTTACTGCTCTGCAGTGTTTTGACTGTACCATGGCAGTTTTTAATTAAATATCATTTTGTATGGAGTCTTTGAGCAACATGTGAGGAGGTCCCTGCACCCAAAGGACAGGAGTGTACTGAAGTTGCTAATACTGTTTAGGGGGTCATGTAAGTATTGAGCATACCCAGCTCCAGATAATCCGTGTGGAATGCTTGGTCCTACTTGTTTTAAATATTTTAGTTAAATCATGTACATCTTTTATTGAAAAGCAAGCTCTTCCAGAGAAACTATGCAGCACCAAAAGAAAAAAAGAAAATCTATGTGAGATTTACTCTAACCTCAGCTTTTAAATATTTAAAAAAATCCAACCTTGAACAATCCATATTTTATTCTTATAACACTAAAATGCAGTGTTAGGTAATTGGTGATTTATTTTCCAAACTGCAATATGTCTGGTTGTCTTGCTTGTTGGTTTTTTTTTTAATTTTCACATGTTCGTCATTGGAGGTCATTACAAACACTTATACACCTTGCCCTTAAACTATAGGTTTAAGGAAGCTGCATTGGAAAATTGGGTTTTTTTTAGGGAGAGATACAAGATAAAGGTCCAAAACATTATGACATATATTCACACAGCAGAAGAGGAAAAGAAAATGTATCAGAAATTTTATTAGAAGGCATTCAGTGCAATTACTATTCTAAAAGATTTTAAAATACTTTGTCCTATTCAGAGTAGAAATCTTTACCAGTCGGGATGGTTTTTTGTTTGGTTGGGATTTTTTATCAGATTAAAACTAATCACACTAGAATTTAGAAAAGTTTCTTGTAGTTCTGGAGTAGAATAAAGTGTTACCCATTGGCAACTTTATCAAGGCTTTCTACTAAATTGCACGTTCTAGTTGAGATAGGTGTGGGGGCTTTGGGTGGGTTATTTTTTTTTTTTTTAATTTGACAAATACCTACTGAGATGACATGAGTACCTTGCTCAACTTGGTGGCCGGGGTGGATACATCTTATGCACAGGTCAAGAATTCCAGCATCGGTCTAACAAGGAAGTTCAGACTTCATATGCTGGAAAATGGATAGCAAAAAGCCATCTCAAGGTTGGGTACTGTGGTCTTTTAGGTAAGCAGAACTATGAATGCTCCCCATGAATTGCAAGGAATTTGGGGTACACAAAAGCAAAAGTACTTGTTTGTGTTCTGACCATGAAGCAACACAAATTTAATAACGAGAAGTAACTATAAACTTCTGGGTTTGTAGCTTAACTTCTGTCACTTATTCTCCGTAAACACAATTTTGCTAGTTTTCCTCTTTCTAGTGATCTCTGACTCCAGCTGCCCCCATTGACTGTGACAAAACCATACAGTGGCCTTTGCATAATTGGGGCCAATGTACTGTGTAATACATCCTGCACTTACTATGGTGCACTGTCCTTTCTTGCTTGTGACATCTTTCTAACAATTTCATTTGCTTTCAAGTCAAGGTGGGCTTTTGTTTATTTAGACTCTACGTTCCTCAATTCAAGACCTGCTTTTTTGACACTTGTCTTGTCAGCAGGCCCTGGCCCGTGATGGGCTTTTGGCTTAATACTACTTTTCCTATTAATAACACTTGTCCAGTGACAGCCTAATGACCTTTGAAAACTGTCTGTCTGAACTAACCTTTAGTGTGATCTAGCTGGGGGGTGTAGGGCTGGATGATCCTGAGGGTCTCTCCTGGGTCGGAGTGGCCTGTGTGCCTGTGAGGGAACTAGGTTTATGTTCACCACTCTGGGGTGTGCGTTCGATTTCTATATGGGTATTAGATGGTGAGTTGGACTAGATGATCCTTGTGGGTCCCTTCCAACTCATAGTATTCTGTGATTCTGTGTGATCTGGTTACCTGTTACTGCAGAACAAGTAAGAGAGCACCATGGTGATAAGGTATGTGACTGAGTTCTTACTTAACCCTCATACTGATTCCTTGCAGGATGTCAAAAGCTACAGGTGTCCTAGTGCTTGTGAACTTGAGCTAACAAGATTCAATAAGGATCCAATCTTTTGCAGTCCCACACATATCAGAGTGGAAGCCTGGTGCTTCCAAAGGAACGAAGTGTTTCTTATCAGGCTAATTGCTTATATTTAGATATTGTTGCATATATTTCTCCTTAGCCTGTACATTAGCTTTCAACAGTAACTCAGGAAGTGTAAGTCTGTGTTACTGGAATTCTGTTCTAGCAATACCATGAGACAAGGAGAGAGCATGTTTCATGATGGTAAAAGTAAAAATATGCCAGCAAAATGCAAGAAGATATCACTTCTAAGCTAATCAGCAAAAAGTCTTCTGTATATTTTTCCAAGTAATATAACACTAAGTGGAACACCAAATCTAATATTTTCTTACATGTTCAGGACATCCATTTAAATAGTTCAATACTAAAGTCCATTTTTGTAGATCATTACAATGAAAAATTCGTATCACCACAATGTGTTCTTTATGGCGTTTACAGCTCTTTTCAGGTTTAAATTAGAATATGGTGATATATTAAGCTGAAAAATACAACATGTTTATCAAATTAGTTTGCAAATATTTAAAAAAGAAAATTGGAGGTTTTAGAGGAAGTTGATTTCAGTTAAACAATAGTGATTGTACTGAGACTGAGAATATCACACTGGGCAAAAAACAAGAGAACAGCTTGCAAGAAAACACCAAATGAATGTACAGGTAGTTACAGCCTCAACAGAGACAACCTAAGAAAGAGATTTAGCTTGCTGAGAGTACTGTACTTCTGACAGCAACAGAGAAGACAGGTAAAAGAGGACTAACTGACATAGCAGATATATGTGACTGTATTTGCTTACACCAAAATCATATTATATGGAAGTTCCCCCTTCCCTAGTCCTGTTATGTACCTAAGCTTTCTTGTCAAAAATCAGACCATCTCATTCTCTGAGTGTTTCTTGAGCAATACTATCCCCAAGCACTTACATAACTCTTCCAAACCTTTGTTCTTCAAGACTGAGTGATTCGGATTTGGAATGGGTTGCCCACAGAGGTGGTCGACTCGCCAACCCCGGAGGTATTTAAGGGTAGGCTGGATGAGGTGTTGAGCGATATGATCTAGATGTAGATGCTAGGTTTACCTGGACTATAGGATCTTTAAGGTCCTTTCCAGCCTTATCTATGCTGTGATACTGTGATTTGTGCAAAGGAAAAGAGCAATAAAGCACACGAAATGTATTGAAATAAGGCCAAGTGTCAAAGTAATAACATGCTGGCTTTATGAGAAACTATATTTTTCAATGATATACTATACTTCTAGACACCACATTCTAAATGGAACAATCTTTAAATCTCTAAACCACCTTATATTTTTACTAATTATGGAAGTCCTTCCATATTAAGGAACTGTCATGCCTCAGAAACACTGTCCCTGTGTGCTGTAGCCCTATCTTCATGCAGGGATGTAAGACAGTCCATTATAAATGGTGTTTCCCTCTGTAAAAGCAGAAGACCTCCTTATGCAAAGTGGAGCCCCTTTTGTTTTTCATCCTTTAACTGAATGTAAAATGGTCCAGACCAGGGACAAAGAGCTCACGAATTATTTTAAAATTGCATTGAGCTATTTTTGTACACTTTATAATTTCCATCTCTTAAATGCTATATCATAATGAATAATTCTAATGTGAGAACTTTGCAGCATTTCACATTTAATTGCCAATGCCAGCAATAATACATACCCTGGGATGTTTACCCCATATGTGCCTACCTAATTTCCATGAAAAAATCTGCTTTATTCTCCACATTAACAGAAATGCCAATGAGACTAGGAGGACTTTAATACCTCTGCAAATAAAACCTGTGAAATGAGGGATCTGATTTCAGACATCTGGATTGGAAAAAACAAGTAGTTTGCTCGTTCCGTATAAAAATCCAGAATTAAAGCATTGACAGTGACTGATTACTTTGGGGGTCATTGGTTCATTTCCCTGTTGTTGAGAACAGATGCAGAAACATTTAGCTGAAAACACAGCATTCACTTGGTGTAATCATACATTTCCCCATGTTACTGTTTTTGTAGCATGCCCTGAGAATTGGCATGACGGCTAATTTATGACTTGTCCCTGTAATTATTTCTAGGCACATTTTTCTTTGTGTCATTAAATCTATGCTGGAAACTGAACAACAATTTTTTTTTTCCTAATTGAAACAAAGAAGTCTGATGAGGAAAGGCCTTGAAAAATATTTTTGTAATAAAGGAATATATCCTTTTCAAAAGAAGATAACAGCAGCCAGAAGGAATGGAATAAATCAGAACAAAAAAATTTGCCATATTTAGGCCATAATTCTGTTTAAAGGTTCTTCATGATCTAGTTAGGTTGTTGTAATTAAGAATGATAAATTGTACTGAGAAATACTGACTGCTTTTTCAATCCTAAAATCAGGAATCTTAATTTTGTTTCCAAATCTGCCTTTTATAACTCTGGGCGTTTCATTAATCCTCTTTGTGTGTAACTTTAGTTTCCATTCAGGAGGAATAAGGTATTTCATACCAAGTGTTGAGACCTCACCACATTTGTGAGACAATGATTACTACTAAACAGCCCAAGAAATGCTATGAAAATGTCAGACTGACTCCATTAGTGAGTTTTCTGTTTCAGATGCTGCTGTCTGGGGAGCATTTAAGAGGTTAAGGAAGAAAGAAAGAAGCTACCTTGTTAGAGAAGACATACCTGCTGAGCTTTAGAGCTCTTAATTTATTTTTTTTTCCACAAAAGTCTGAACAGGAAGGAAAACAACTTTAAAAGGCATTTCTTTCTGTTTCCCTGAGAGGTTTATTATATACATTATGCTCTAAAGGTGCATAGTGGCCTGGTTCACAGGGTGAAGTATTATGAGAGCTCCCAGACACTACAGTTTATGTTCTGCTTTTCTTTCATGAGGCTCAGCTGAGAATATTGTAGGAGAAGTAGACTTCTTATTGGAGACTCTCAGGCTTTTGTTTGGTGACTGCTGTCTTTTGCAGTTCTGGGCTCTAGTAGCCTAACAAACTTCTTGGAGCACTCCTGGCTCCACAGAATGTACAGTCTGCAGTCATGGGTTTTGGATGATGTTGTATTTTGGTGTTAAAAGGTTTAGTAGAAGTTTTTATATGGAATATTATAGCAGCCACACTCCAGACATACTCCAGATATGAAGAATCCTACTTTATCTATGTATTAAAAATTGCTGAGTTCATTTGAGCAGTTGATCTTCAGTACGAACTCTATATTCATTAGGGACTGATGTGAAGTGTTAAATGTGATGGGAGGAAAAATGGACTAAATCAGCAAGAGGTTGCATGTTTATAAGGATTGGGGGGTTATATTACATGATTCTATTCTCTTCTTCCACTTACGTACCCTTTGCATTTTCAGTGGGCTTCAGGAGAGATATAAACATGACTTGGAAGTTACTCAAAGGTTAGAGGTACGACAAGATAAAGATGAATAGGGTATTTATGTGGGCATTTTTACCAGAAGACAGCAACGAGGATGAAATACAATAAACCTTCTCTACTTCAAGGTTTCTCATTTGCAGATTCACCTCTTTGTGGTATAATTTCCCTGCAATTGAGGAGGTCCCTTTTGCAGGGCATTTGTGACTGCACCTGCACAAACTGACATGCATGTGTATTCAAATTAGGCAGTCATGAATATTCAAATTACCTCTGTGGACCACCGGTGCACTGCTCTGCCTGGGCCACTTGCCCCGTGGTGCTTGTAGCTGGGAACGAGCGCTCCGCCCACGCAACCTGCCACTCATGGGCAGACAGGAAATTGCGGCAGGGAATGCAGCAAAGATAGCCCCTGTCCCATTTGGCCAGTCCCCAGGGGGACAAAGGCACCGCTGCTTGTAAGGTTTTTTTCCTCTTAAGTTCCCGCTCTACTTTGTTTCTCCACTGTGCAGTTACTGAGTTAAAACATTACAGTATACAAAATGTATGTACCTTTCTTGGGTTTTATTAACATGTTAACTAACACAAGGACCCTGATTAACATGTGAATCTATGAGCTGCTGGCCGCCTTGTTGCTGAGTCACATTGCCATAGTAACACTGCTGCTGAGAGCACGGTGGCCAAGCAAGGTCCTGCCAGCTCCTCTCCCCAGTTAAAGCTTACAGGTTCCAGGACCCCATGAGTCCAATGGGAGTGGGGCCAGGACCTGCGCTGCCAGTGGACAGAGCGTTGTCTTGCAAGCATTGCCTTGCTAACAGGGCTGGGCTGTTCTGTAGCCAGCCCCAGCCCTTGGAGTGTTCCTGGGATGCCGGTGCAAGCCCCAGTGTGAAGTACAACCTTTGAAACTCCACTTTAAACGTGTGTGCTGCAGCAGCGCAGGTAAAATCGAAGTGGCAGCTCTAAAGGGAAGGATCACAGAGCTGCCACCCTTCACCCCGCCCCCGGACCAGTGATACCGCAATATTCGAGGGACAACTGAAATATGAAAAAGAGAAGATTCAAACTATTGATGGAATTTACAGAGATGGTAATTTGGAGACATACAATTATGATGAGTCTAGACAGTTTAAAATGATTGACTCTGTATTTGTTTGAATACTGTTCTGTCCTGGAGACTTCCTGGTAGCTGTCTGCAAAATAAACTCCTTAATATCTCAAAGCTCATGTGCTGTTTCTTTTAATACCAGTACTCAAAGCAGAAATAAGTAACATATAAACAAGTAGTGATCTACCTAGGTATGTTGGAACACCTTAAAAGAGGAGAAAAAGAGAATTGAATAGTTAATTTTCTAAACAGAAGCATAGTAAATGAAACTTATTTCCAAAATTAGCATTCTTAAGTAACCCCAACCCCCTAGAGTTAGTATCTTTAGGATTAATTCGATGTATTTAAAACAGAAAGGCACAAACCATTTTAAGTTCAAAGCATGCCCTGTATTTGCTCTAGTGTAAACAAAGACAGAATTTCTTTTTCCACATTTTTAGCTTTCTGAGGTATTTTTAATTGAATATTTCCCACCAGAAAAAGTTGAAGGAAAAAGATATGCTTGTTTTTATACCAGTGAAACAAGACTGAACAGCAAACACATAGTGTCTACAGAGGTTGGGCTGGATTAGCTACAAAGGATAACAGTACAGAGGCTGATTTTTATAGCGCTGAGCTCACCTTTAAAACTGGCTTAATAGCTCTACTGAAACCACAAAACGTTTCGAGACAATGACCTAGGTTCTATGGTATTGCTGCTCCACTGCCTGAAGAAAGCAAACAATTTTTCACACTCATTCAGTTCCTTAGGTTCTGTCTGCTCTGAATCCGAAGCATAAAACTATGCTGTCTTCTAATAATACTAACTAGATTCTAAGTCCAGATTGTAAATTACAGTGATCCATAACCGCATAGTCGCGACCCGTAATTTGCAAGATCCCAGCGAGTTGTGGCACCTGACACGTGCGCAGAGCCTACTGCCAACCCAGTCTGCTCATGAATATGTGAATTGGATTGTGATTAATAAAAAAAACCCCAAACTAGAACAGCACTACGTAATGCCTTTTGTGTGTGCTGGGTCCTGCTGGTGTGGTGGCTGTGCCATGTCCCACGGCCCCTGTGCCAGGGCAGTGCTGCAGGGATCCTGCCCCATGCTCAGGGCTATCCCCATGGGGAACCTGTGCCACAGCCAGGGTGGCCAGGACAGCAGGGCACCCCCAGCCCAACCACTGCNTAGCGCTGAGCTCACCTTTAAAACTGGCTTAATAGCTCTACTGAAACCACAAAACGTTTCGAGACAATGACCTAGGTTCTATGGTATTGCTGCTCCACTGCCTGAAGAAAGCAAACAATTTTTCACACTCATTCAGTTCCTTAGGTTCTGTCTGCTCTGAATCCGAAGCATAAAACTATGCTGTCTTCTAATAATACTAACTAGATTCTAAGTCCAGATTGTAAATTACAGTGATCCATAATCACATAGTCGCGATCCGTAATTTGCAAGATCCCAGCAAGTTGTGGCACCTGGCACGTGCGCAGAGCCTACTGCCAACCCAGTCTGCTCATGAATATGTGAATTGGTCCCAGGTGGGAGCCACTGTGGCATGGCCGGGATGTGATTAGTGCAAATGTGTGTTTTTGTACGGCTGGAGTTGTCCTCTGCCAGGATACAAGATGAGGTGGTGGGGCTGCCATTGTGTGTGTCTGTACATACAGCACGAAGCACCTTCCTCCGTCCCGTGGGGGCTGGTGCCTGGCCGCGCCGGGGCAGGGGAGGAGGCAGGCACCCGTGCCATGGTGGGACAGAGCTGGAGAAGCTGCTGGAGTGGTTACGGGCAGAGGGAACGGCATCCCTCAGGGTGTCTGCATGGTTGGCATTGTTGTCTGCCAGGCTGCAGGAGAATTGTGTGTGTCTGTACGTGAAAGCAGGAGGTACCTTCCCCCCGCCACCCCTGAGGTGCCCTTTGTGTGCCCACAGTCAGGCAGGTCCTGTGGCCACAGCCCAGCGGAACCCAGGGGTTGTGCTTGGCGCCCTCTCTGCCGCTCGGCCCCCGCCGCTGCTCGCTCAGTGCTCGCTCAGCGCCACCACCTGCTCGGCGCTCACTTGGTGCCGCCGCTTGCTCGGCGCTCAGACCCGCTGCTCGCCCCCCAGCCCAGCGCTCACACGCCCCAGTGGAGCACAGCCAGACATCTGAGACAAGCCCCGCTCTCAGGACCGTCCTCCAGACCTTATTAGGGGAGGGGGCGTGGCTACGGGCATGGTGTACGTGATTACGTAGAGGAGTCGCTATCTTCGTAGATTCCAAGACTCGCGTGAAGAGGGCCAGACCCCACAGCCCGTGAGTAACGGGGGATCACTGCACTTAAGTACATTGAGAATCAATGGAAGTGTTGCTAGTGAAGATGCCACATGACTGTTTTTTCTATTCTATATATGTATGTTCACTGACAACAAAGCTTTTATTTGAAATAATTTTTTATTAATAATTAGATTAATCTGGATAAATATAAACCTGAAATTCTACCTATGTCGTTACTGTTCGTAACACTCATTTTTGAACAAGCCTAACCTGGGAAAATGTTTCCTTGCACTTCTTTTTCCCCATCAAATTTCACTTGAAAGAATCCAGGATTATTTCAGTGAACATGGGACAGTAAGCTTTTGAACTTCTGGTGACTTTTGAAAAGAATATTCAGACATTCCTGTTTATTAGAACTGTAGTTTCTCTGCGTGACCTGTCTCCTGTCCCCCTGACTAGAAAGTTGGAATGAAATAGAAACATTGAGAGAATCTTGCTTTGTCTGATTCAACTGAAAGTAGCAAGAGTTGTTTTGATAACTGTGATTCCTCATGTCAAAAAATTTGTAACCAAAACAATTTGTAAACCAAATGAACGCATTGTGAGTGTTCCCTTTATAGACTATATCCTAAACATATGCACTCTTATTGATGAAATAAGGTGAGAGTGCGCTCAAATATTATTTCTCATGGAAACTAAAGAGGCTAGGAATAGTATACAAAACTGTTCCAGGGAAGATACCTCAAGCAAGGATTGTATGCACTATAGAATCATAGAATATTCTGAGTTGGAAGGGACCCACAAGGATCATTGAGTCCAACTCTTAACACTGTCTCCCTGGCAGGAATCGAACCCAGGTCTCCCACACGCCAGGTGGGGACACTTACCACTGTACTAACTATGTTTCTGATTGTATTTTACCTGATGGTATTTGAGTCCCTCTTCTGCTGCTGCTTCATATATGCTGATTATCCTGTTTTCAGAGGGACTTTCTCACTATTGGCTAAGCCAGAAACCATAAATAAATAAAGAAAAAGTCTGGTTTTAGGTTCGGGCTTTTTTATGTGGTGTTTTTTTAAAAGCACTTGGAGCTTGATTTATTCCATTTATAGCTTTCCTCTATGAGTGAGATGCAATCAAGGATTTCTTTCAAGATGTCGAGAGGAGCTTGAGAGTGCTCCAACTGGTGCTTTCAAACTGAGGGGATTCTGGATTTTCAGAAGAGAAACTGAAAGAAAGGTTGAAGCTTAGCTCTCTGCATAGGCTAACTCAAATAATGTTACAATATGTCTTGAACGAAACATCATGAGAAATTGGGGGTAGACTCTTATATGTTACAAGAGCCATGCTGATTGCTGAGTTCTGCCTCTTGGGGGAAAAAAAGAGAGAGCTGCTGAGGGAAAAAATCCCAAGCATTCAGTTGTCTATACCTCTTCACCGCACCAGAGTGAACATATTAACAGCTTACTCATATCTTAGACAAACATTGTTTGATTTTTAAAAAAAATTCTTTCAATTCTTTTTGTAATAGCACAAGTCTCACTAGTGATTATAGCAGCTACAAGCTAAAACTTCTGTAACTAAAAATGTGGGATATTTTCCTCATATACAAGATATCGCTGAGATGTCGAACTGCTTATTCTCCATGAGACCTGAAATTTGGAAAAAGGGAGTTGTTCCCTGGGCCAAAAGCCTGCTAGGTAACTTTGTTGACTGCCTTTTCCTTACAGCAAGAGTTAAGACAAGAGAATTTAAGATATTTTTTGTCTTGACATAGAGGAGAATCCATTCTCCTCTGAGACTGATGTACTGAGCTGTGAACAAAATAATGACGTTTACTGCGGGATTTTTTGTCTTGAAAAAATTTCTTTTCAGCTTCATGGAAATCTGTCATGCCTTTATGCTTTTTTTGCAGTTTTTTGAATAAATTACAGTGAAAGAGCTTCTGTACTGGATTTATCAATTACAATTTCTTAGAATTCTGTGTTTAAAAAAAAGAACTCAAGATGTAGCATAGCTTCTGATTGTCTTGGTTTTTTTCAGCCTTAATCTTCTGCAAAAATATTAATAATATAAATTTTAATGTCATTTTCTTTATGCATTGCTATAATTAATTTGTTACTGACACAAATTCTTAGCCTGGTGAAGGATGCTTATTGGAAATCACTGTATTGAACAAGGACAGTATGTGTGATGTATTTTTTTTATTACAGCAGCATCTAGAGGATTCATTTGAAACTATGTTTCTTCTGCTAAACACTATATGAATCACACAGAATATTATGAGTTGGNCCCTTCTCTGCACCCTCTCAAGCAGAAGACAGTGCCTGCTCTACCCAACCCACCCACCCTTCTGTGCAAAAATCCTCACAAAATAAACCATTAACACCTGAAAGCAGGTGACATGCTTAAATTAAAATAAAGACATTTTGATCTTGTGAGACAACAGTATTTTATATATTCGAAACATAGAGTCTTTTTCTGGGAAATACATTCACTAATCAGTCAAAGAACCAATGTCAAAAGCTGGTTCAGTTGCAAAGTTTATTAGGCGGGTTTTTTTAGACTGTTGTACTATTTCCTAATTGCAAGGGCTTGAATGTTGCTATCACATATAGAGAACTCTTCTGTGAACTTTTCATTTTCACAACAATGATTAACTATTTTTAAGAATGGTGGTGCTCATGCAAAAACCAGGTTTCCCTAATTTTAGGACTTAAGTAAGGGGCTTGTTCCATTATTGCTTGAGATGGCAGGGAGTGACTATCAAGCTGAGAAATGGGATAAATGTGGAAATAATACTTCACTAGAACTTTTGTCTCGATTAGAGTAATTCAAAAGAACCATCGTACTTAAGGCATTTGGGAATTATTGTAGAGATAAAGGAGAGCTGGTTCCAAAAACTGGTTCCAAAGTAAAATTTATATTTATCTTGTAACAAGAACTTGGAATTTAAATTATGAGTGTGACTGGAGGATGACACTCAGGTTAGTCATGCAATTTTAAGAGTAGCATAGTTGGGTCTTACAGAGCATGTATGCACATGGAGTGCACAGCAGCCATAAATTTTTTGGTTGGTGAACGTGTCTCTTAGTCATCCGCCTGCATAAATGAGACAATAGATTTGAAAGAACAAACCTAGTTGAGGAATGGGACTGACTGAACTGGTTAGCATTTTGTTAGCTGGTGTAGGGACTCCCCAGGTAGGAATCTCAGGCTCTCCTGGAGATCCTACAGGCAGCTTCTGCTGTTCTTAGGTTGATTTTCCATCCATCATTTAAGAACCTAGCAGTGTCATGAAGCCATTCTAGGTATTTCCTGCAGTAGAACTAACCAGATTGTACCTAACTAAAACACTTGCAAATAGTCCATAGAGACTGTTCCTGCAGGTGCAGAAAGTTGCAGTGTAGTCTCCTTTACATACTTAAGACATGAGGGTGGTATTTTGTGCCTAGTTTATGTTAATCAGTGGCAATGGATTGTGCACATACTGGATGCTCATGTAAAGCTGTGGATCAACAAGATGGTAAGATTTCAGCAAACAAGTTTCCCACTGACGGTGCTGTTCCAAGTATCTTTGCAAAACTAATAAAAGCCAAAACTAATAAACAATTTTTCTTGAACAGTCACTCTCTATTCTGTGTCTCTGTCCAACAGAATTGAGTGGAGTTACAACTGGAGTATTTGCTCTAGCGTGGAAGTTGTAATTACTATCCACAAACAGATAAAATAAAAAATTGGGCAAGACAGCATAGAAATAGGATGTTAAATGGAGCAAATCCCAGAGGATCTATAAGCATTTGTCTTTTTCAAGGTTTCCCAAGACTAGGTCACAATGTATAGTTATAGGTAATGGAGTTATAGGCATAAAGCATGTAGCTTCAACTTGCAAAAATCTCATTATGTATAGTCAGAAATGAAATTTCCTTAGCATAAGACTTGAAAGCTTTGCAAGAATAGATAGGTCTTTATGATGGCATCACATGAACAACCAAGATGCTGTAGGTAATCATGGATGTAATTTTGTTTGTGGTTGGGATAATGAAAGGAATTACTTTCCAAAGTAACTTTAAATTACACAATCAGAAAGAACATTGAAACTTAAGCAATTTATGTGGTTAGAAACATTGCTGTTCAATTGGCAGTTGTTCTAATTCTGAAATTAATTTGCATTACCTGGATTAGGTTTTCCAGTCTGATATTGTCTTGAATTGAAAAACCTGGAATAATGAACATTTAAACACCAGTAAAAAAATTTGTCTTCTGTAGGTTAACAAAAACTGACTTGGCAGGTTTTGTGCTGAGAGTGGATGGGCCAGATCCTCATCTACTATCACATGTATGCAACAGCACTACACTTCTTTTATTGACAGCAGGTTTGTCTGAAAGTCCTACAAAATTCATGCAACTAAACAATCTCCTTGTCCACCTTTAGGAACTATTTAACAAATTGATTAATTAATGGATGACATTCACACATTTGCTAGAAAGGAGCACTCTATCAAATTTGCCCCAGTCCTAATTATTCATAAATAGTATCAATTAAAAGTGCTTTGATTAAAGTAAGAGTGAAAGAAGCCCTAAGGTAACCTAGTAACCTGGCATCAATCAGTGTAAATTTTTCATTCAATACTTTGGCAGCAGTGTGCTTTTACTGATACAAAAAATATGGTCCAGATCAGTGTACAAAACACTTGATTTTTCTTTTTCTAAAAAAGGTTTGATTTGATGAGTTTGGGGCATACAAGCTATGATTAAAGATTTGTAGAGCAGCAATTAACTCTTAAGAGTAAATTAACAGAAAACTATGTAAGTCACAGACCGACAAAGATAATTTTAACTGGTTTTAAAAATTTACAATGAAGAAAGCTTACTCTTGAATTATTGGTATAAGTTGAGTGCCAAGATCTTCACAGTGAAACCATTTTTCAAAGAGAACATTAGTTGTTTCTCCAACGTAGTATCTGCCAAAGTAAACACATTAGACAATCCTTTTATTAACAAACCGATCAGCCATTTTCAGTCTTCTGAAGCAATTAGATACTTGATGCTGTTGAAGAGTGTATTATTCTCAAGACCAGTGTATTTTGTTTCATAGAATGGTTACTTAGGGAAGCTTTCTGTTTCCCTAGTTAGGTGACTTGGTGGGTGGGGTGCTCAAGCTTCTATGGAGTGCCGTGTAGTTCTGTTGAGCAATCAAAGTCACCAAATTCCTCAGCAAACTTTCCAGATTTAATCCTTGAAGTGATTGGTGCCATAATCTCCATGGACCAATAACCTTTACTTTGTTACAAAAAAAACAACTACAGAAGCCCCCCACTTATCTGCGGTTCAGCAGATTCAATCCTTCGCTGTTCATTTTTCACTGAAAAGTGGGGGCATGTACATGCACAGAAAATACCGCAAAGGCAGACAGCTTGCAAATATGTAAATGACCTCATGAACATGTAATTAAGCTCAGGAATATCTAAATAAGCCCTGCCCGGGAACCACCGGGGGTGGTGAGGGGAGGGAGCTGGGAAGGGAGCCAGGAGCCGCATGGCCTGGCAAGGGGTGGGTGAGAGGCATCCTGTCCCAGGGTGCCCTGGTTTGCCCTGCCATGGGTACCAGTCCCGGGGTGGGCTGGCATTGGCCCCGGGATGGGCTGCCTGCTCCTTCTCCACCACAGCTGCGGTGCTGGGGTCCCTGCTGCCACGGCAACCACAGCCCATACTCCACATTTATCCAGTTGAGCTGACTTTAAAAACACACACCCCAATAAGCCCCAGCTCAGTATGGTGGCAAAAGGTAGAAATTCTGGGATTCCCTGGATTGGATTGGCCAGGAGCTATTCCCTTCGGTCTCAGCTGGCTCAGGGCATGAGGCGGTCCAGCAGTGCTCCAGAGCTGAGGGGGACGAGGCAATGTTTGGGGCTTATTGAACATTCATGAGTTCTCTATTTTTGCAAATCGCAGCCTTCACAGCTTGGACGCGGTCGTCAACTGTGAAAACTGGGGTCTCACTGTAGTCCCAAATACCATTTCCAGTAACTGTTTCCATGCAGCTATGACATAATGCTCATATTTAAGAGAGCTTGCTTAATGCCCATGCATGGGCTGATAAGAAAACAACACAGGGTATAGACTTCTTTGTGAAAAATAGATGGTTTTCAGCTGCACAGATTTAGGAAGTGTTTAGCTCACCCCCCTGAAGAGGAACTTAGTACTTCATTTGCATTATTTTATGTCTTAACTAATAAATAAATTTTAGTGAGGTCAACAGGTCAAGGCGGCTGTAATCTATGGAATGACAAACATAGAATTTACATTCAGATTTCAAAAGAGTGCATGGGCTGGCAAGGAGTGATGCTCCAGTACTGTTTCTCATATATATTGTGATGGGTTTTAAAAAGGTCCATGTGTCTTTTGGGTTAAAATGACTGTTTCATAAGAGGGAAACAAGTGTTATGTAATTATGCTGTGCATATTCGTATGTTCATGTCTGTCTAGTGTATCTATATATATATCATTCCTGGCTCCTCAAGTTTTGCCAGAACAGTGTACGCTGAAGAGAGTAACGATGTCTACTCCTCCAATACGGAAAAAAACCGGTGCTATGAGCACAGATCTTGAACACAGAGAATCTGCAGAGAAGGGAGATGCCATAACTGTATTTTTGGTAAAAGGCTTTGGAACTGGGAAAGTGCAAAGTATCCAACAACATGATTAATATCAAACATGGTTTTGTACTTGTTTGCCATAGGATTAAGATTAGCCAAATCATTTTTCTTATAGCACAAGGCATGTAATCATTACCTAGACCAAAACACTCGGGCAGGGTACTTATTCTTCACTTGTACAGTAATCAGCATGCTGGGAGCTCTGATTTATGACTAAGTCTTGTTGGCATGATAAATAACGGAACACTAATGTAATATTAGACCTTGAGTCAGCATACTTCAAAGTTCATTATGATTTCCTCTTACACACTCTTTGCTGCAGGTGGCTGGAAGTGAAAAAAGTTTGAGAAGATTAGAGGTTCTGGTTGCAAATTTCCATCTCTCCCAGGAGCACATAGAGGCAACGTAGTTTCAAAAGCATGACAAGATTGTTCACTTCCAAAAATTAAGGTGTCTTTCTTCATCATGTCAGCATGAAAACACAGGCGCTAAAACCCTCTAAGTAATTGGTTTTTTCCACGCACCTGATTGATATTTTCGTTTGAGAATGTGCTTTGTTAATTTCCACCTGCAAGCAATATGGTAGCTTTAATTCCTCCACAGAAGCATCCCTGTTTTGGAGTGCAAATCCCTAGATATATCTAGAATGCCTAAGAAGGTATTCAGCATTTCTCTAAGTCATACTGTTCATAGACTTCATGTATGTTGCTTCACTTAAAATTACCTGAAGCTATTTATGTTCTCTTATTACATTAATAATAAACATTGTTGTCTGAATCACTGACTAATTGTTTCTAGCTCAAAATATCTTTTCTAACTAATGTAAGTCCTCATAAACCAAAGATCTGCAATGAGAGGGAAAATGGGACAAGTACATAGATAAACAATTACTTAAATGAACAGGAATTGTCTTTAGCATGGAATTTAATAGGGTGGGATTTTTTTGAATGGTTTTTTTCTTAGTTTCTTATTTCTTTCTGTCGCCTTTTTTTGTTTGAATGAAAAAGGACATCTTTCTAGCTCTGCCTATTTGCAATCTGCTGCGATACTGCCCATGCAGCAATCAAAACTGAAGGTGAAAGGACAGAAACAACACATTACAAGTAGTGCTGCAGTTTTAAATCTTTATAAATCACATGAACAGATATAAGCTCTATTTAGATAGTCATATCTGCTTAATTTTGGAACAGCTTTTCTAGATTGGCTAATGGTACTGCTGCAACTTGCCTTCCTAGATTTGTGAATTCTGTATGACCACAAGACAAAGCTTATTCCTGCTCCCACTAGAATAGAAAGTAAACCATTCACTTAAATAAAGATATTCTCATAAGGCAATAAAAACTGGGCAGAGGTGTTTACAATATACATGGGACAGTGTTATGAAAATTTACTTTTATTTCCAGCTTCCCACACACTTGCCAAGAAAGCTTCATCTTTTTCTGCTTTCAGTGCTTACAAAGGAATTAATAATCTGCTTGCCAGTTTTGACAAAAAAAATCTTTTTTGATTTGGGTTGTTAAGAGAGCTGTTAGACTTTTTTTAAAATTTAAGGTGATAGCAATAGGCAGTACATAAGTAGACAGCTATAACCACAACATGTATTTAAGACATTTCAACATGTTCCTTGTTTGACTAAATCAAATGCTAAATGACATACCTGTTTATGTGTGTATAGATAACTAGGTGTTTGGA
>WEKX01009963.1:58341-69552 GCA_013390025.1 Pitta sordida | reverse complement strand
TGTATCGACTCCTAAAAAATATCGTTTCCAATTGATTTAGCAATAATATGTCAGTATGCAACAGTATACTAAAAATTATGTCTTTAAGATATAACTAAACTTTTATATTGTTGGAAAGTCATGTAAAGATTTTAGGTTAAAGGTATGCCAAGTCATTTTCAAATAGAGGAACCTCTCTTAACACACAAAAAAATGAGGTAAATCAAATTAATCTAACTTTACTTTTAAGGGAAGGGGAGAAGATAAATGAAAAAACAAACAGCACAGAAATGAGTGGGGAACCAAGGATAATTCAGTGTGAACTGGGAGATGCAGGGAGACACAAGACTGTAAATAAAAGGGGAAAAAAAGGTTAATATTGTAGTGCAATCTATTGTACCAATTAAACTTCAGCATATTTTGTCTGTTCCTTTTTTATCATATAGCTCTAATATATTATTCACAGCATGAAAACTAATTGCATAAAACTCAAAAGGTTAAGTTACAGGAAAAAAAAATCATTTGATGCCACTTAACCTCCACATGTGCCTTCACATACTTTCAATTTATACTTTGCCAAACCTTGGTAACAACTTTCACTGACTCTTTTTTAATCTAACATATACTTAATGGTATGCCATAGGAGCAGGGTACAGGTTAGATATTCTTCTCACTGCTTTCTGAGCAGTTATAGCTGTGATAGCTCCTTTCCCATGGATGTAACCACGCTGGCAAAAACAGTTTTTGTTTTTTCCAGCTAAGCACCACTGGAATTTCCTTGTAAATATAGGATTGATACATGAACCTGGCTTGCTTCCTCACCAGCCCAAGCAATCTGACAGCATGATGCCAGAGCTCCCCCTGCACAGCCCATGAGAAGGGACACGATGCAGTGTGTTGGGTGGCTGGGATTGTGATGGCCATGCCTGAGCCCCCAGGTGGGCAATCCAAAGCAGGCAGCAGTCACAATGTGAGCACTTGGCATCTGCTCATTCCGAGCCTTATGATCATAATGACTACAAACACCTGCATGGCACAATTATAACAGAAAATTCATGAAGGCTGTTGTGAAATGCTCATGTTGGTTCTGGGAGAAATGATTCAATAATATATAAATAAATTTTTCTTTCTCTTTTTAAGGATATATTGACCATGACCCACTTCTGCCTTGAAATGTAGATGTTCAGGTTTGGGTTTCCAAAGGTGGTCAAATTTTAATGGAATTACATGAAATTAAATCATTCTGCTGGGAAACAAAGCGAGTTGTCACCCATTCTGTCATCCAGCCAGGCCTCTAGTGTGCATTTTCCCTTGGGGTTCTTTCAGAGCCCATTGTGGAATCAGAAAAGTCAGCAGGCTAAGCAGACAATTCCATGAAAAAAGACAGTAAACAAAGCAGGTGTAAATTGTTACAGCTTTGATGGGATTCTACTCTTTCTTCCCACATTATGCATTTAAGACAAATTAAAGCAGTGAGATGGCTTTTTCTCAATACGGAAGATATTCAGCAAATGGGACTTATTGGGACAATACAGTTATCCCTAGGTATTTTACAGTTCACTATTTGCGGGTTCAGTACATTTACGGTTTTCCTCCCTTGGCTTTACCGGCTTGACCATATGGTTACTGCTACTTTGTGGATTTTGCTTATCATGGCATCTTTCTAGAACCCATACCCTGTGATATTTCAGGGATTACTGTATTTAAAGACTAACTTTACAAAGGTGAATGAAAGCTGAAATGCTGATAATTTTCACAAAATCCAGAAAACTATTTAATTTCTGGTGAATTAAAATACCTAATTTTGATTTTTGAATGTCAAAGTTACATTTGAAATATATATTGATATTCTGCAAAAGAATATCCCTTTAAATATATTATTACCTTTCCAAAGTTTTGTTCTAAGATGTTGAAATGAGGCATTTTCTTGCGTCAGAACATTTTCTCTAGTTTCCTGGAGAAAATTAATTACTATAGCAAAATAGATCTAAACTTATGTGTTTGATTTTGTTATATGGTTCTGCTGAATGATTCTGTTTCAGGCTATGAGTAGATCTAATAAATACAACATCACTGAGCCTGGCACTGTTAATTTGTAGCTGTAGCTTCAAAAGTAGCTGCATTTTAATCATTATGTATCACTTTAATTGGCAAAATATAAGCAATCTGTAGGTTACCTCTTCTCCTTCTTCAATATGGTAATCCTTCCTTTCATTTGGCCCTCCAACAAACATCACATTTAATTGATAGCGATGCCTAGAAAAGAAAGTGACATTTAAAGCTACCTCTATTCATTATGCTCTTTATTTCATGTATCTTTTAAAATTCTAATAGCGTAGCAAGTCATGGAAACAATGTTGAATGTAAAGCAGCCTCCAGAACCAGAACTCAAAAGACTTGGACACATCCCTCTGTTCTGTCACTGTCCTATTGGGTGATCTCTCTCCTGGTGTTTCAGTGCTTCCAGCTATGAAAAGGGAACAACAATAGCTACCAACTGTGGAAAGAGCTTTGAATTGTAAAGATAGAATGCTACCTAAGAGGAGGAGAGAGGAAAATGAACCTTCAACCTGAGCTGATTATGTAAAGGTAAAACTCTTTTAAAAGAAAATAAAGGTAAAAGCATATTCTCCCCCCACATTAGTAGAATTACCAAAGATATTGATGGTAGGAATTATGTATCAGCTAATTTCTCTTCCATTTATACTGGTTTTGCTAAGGTGGAACAGCATTACAGTAGTTTCATTGTGGTTGTGGCAAATTCAGAAGAGGAGAGTCCAGGCTCTTTCTTAACTCTACCTTTTTTAAGAGCCCCAATGAGCACACCTCTCAGCCGTCACCAAGGTCAGCTATCACCCCAATTGCCTATTAAGTCCATTTGCACCAATAAAGAGAGAAGGTTGTGGTTTTTCCTTTGCTAAAAACCCCTCTTTAATTTGCTCTTACCCTCTTTGACATGTGAACTGAGGTGTGTTAACCTGTGCTTTGCAGAGAGGAGATCCTGGGCAGTACTAACAGGAGGTCCTAGTAACACTGAACCAGCAGAGCTACGCTCCCCCTGCAACACGGAGAACAAAAGTGTGCCTCTGTGTCAGCACCGTGTCCCTGAGAGAAACTATTCTGGGTAGTTGAACATGTATATTTGATCTGCTACCATTATAATTTTTAATTTGAACAGTGCTTAAATGATAATGAACAATACTGTAGGGACTAGTAATGCAGAAATAACAAGTACAACAGCAAAAAATTAGTCAGTCAAATGAAACGAAAGACTTGGATTACATTTTCTTAAATTGACTATTTTCACCATAGGAAGTTGTACACCTTACAGCACTGGGCTTCACTGTCCTATATCCTAAAACAAGGAATTGAAGTCAGAATTGTTTATACGATGCAGATTTAATATTTGATTTCAACAGCACACTGTAAAGTTTCTGCATTAATGAACACTTCCCCTAAAGACAGGCTGGATGACCAAAACAGTAGCAACACAGCTAATAATTAATGAAACAAATGAAAATCAACTCCAAAGAATCAAGTAGGAGAAAGGCAATCTGTGGGTATCTTGTAGTCTACTGTTATTTTTTTAATAGAAACACTTACAGTTTTTAGTTCACTAATTAAAAATGAAAATTCTGCCTTAAAATGATAATCCTTTATCTTTTTGTTTGGCAAATCTATGATTAATTCTGTTATCCTATAGCTTTACCTGGGCTTTACACAGCAAACAGGCAACTATGAGTTAATCATTCCAATCATTTACAAATATATGTATACTGATGCCATCAAAAGATTCCAGGTATGCAATACAAGCAGGAACTCCAATAGGTAGTTTAGTTTTTAATAACCAGTTCCCTGGTTATTACAGTTGCATGAAGTTAAGAAGAAATATCACAAGGAAATAAAGCAATTTCAGTTAAGAAGGCCAACATGCAGTTAGAGCATCATAAAGGTTTCAGGGGTGTGAAAATTACTTGACTGTACTATTTTTAGAATGAGGAGCTAATCAGTGAAGTAATAACTTTCGTATACTCTTACAGGGATCAGTGTTTAGGCCTGGCACTGTTTAATACCTTTATTGATTATATGGACAGGGGAATGGAGTCCACCATTAGCAAGTTTGCAGATGATATCGAGCTGGGGGCAAATGTTGAACTGCCAAAGAGTAGAAGGGCCCTTCAGAGGGACGTTGATACACTAGAGAAATGGACAGATTCTAATAGCATGAGATTTAACAAGTCCAAGTGCTGGGTTCTTCACTTCGGACATAACAACCCCATGCATCGCGATCTGCTGAGGGATGAGTGGCTGGAGAGCGGTGAAATGGAGAGGGATTTGGGAGTAATGGTTGACAGAAAACTTACTATGACTCAACAGGTGCCCAGGTGACTAAGAGGGAAAATGGCATCCTGGCCTGTATCAGGAACAGTGTGGCCACGAGCACTAGAGAAGTTATCCTGTACTTGGCACTGGTCAGACCACATCTTGAATGCTGTGTCCAGTTCTGGGCACCCCAGTTTAGGAAGGATGTTGAACTACTTGAGAGGGTCCAGAGAAGGATGACGAGGATGGTGAAAGGACTGGAGGACAAGCCCTATGGGGAGCGGCTACAGGAGCTGGGGTTGTTCAGCCTGGAGAAGATGAAGCTCAGAGGTGTTGCTGTTTACAACTATTGCTGTTTACAACTACCTGAAGGGAGGTTGCAGTCAGGTGGGTGGAAACCTCTTCTCTCAGGCTGCCAGTACCAGAACAAAGGTTCAAACTATTGATGAGGAAAGAAACTAAAATACTAAAATTTTACCATCATCATTTAGAAATTGATATGCTTTACAAAATTCTTCCTAATCCATTTTGAAAATGAAAGGAATGAAAACACACAGAACGAGAAGGTACTTTCCTCATTCTTTCCCATTGTGAAACTATTGTAGTGGTTCAAGATTCACTGTTTTTCAGTTCAACATACAACTGTAGTCTTAATACTCAATAGGAGTAAGCATGCGCTCTTTACCTTTCCTTTGGCAATCATCACTTTGAAAAGTAACCTTTGCACCTCTGAGTGGAGATTAATATCATTGCTACAATATTGCCCATTCAGCGTTTCATTAGAGATAGCACTTCAGGGTAGAGAAAGAGACATATTCTTTGATTTTTTAAAAATTACTAAAATTGTAAAGCAAGACTTTTATTTTTGTAATCAGAGTTAAGAAAAATGCTTTTAATTTCTTAATATAACCTGAGTCTATATCACTCTTTAGAGAGGACACTTTCTAATGAAAGCCTTCTGTATATGGAGTTTTAGACAAAATATACGGTCCTCAGCTTCAGTGACAACAGGAATCCTTGCTAATGTTTTGACTAGAATGTGCCATACATGGGACAATTTAAAAACTGGAATTTGTTCACAAGCTTTGACACAGAGAATATGCATGGCGTACAACTGCATAATGCCCACACCTTCTCTCTTATATTAGCTGTCTCATTTAGAATATGGTTCATAACTTTAAACTGCCTCTTCAGCCTCCCTACTCTCCTGGAAGTGCTGAAAATGGCCTGGAAAACTGCTCCTCCACTTTTTGTTTCTCCTTGTTTTTCACTGATGTATATATGTAACACTGGGTTTTATTGCTCCTGCAGCTTTGGCTCCTCTGTGATGTTGGAAGATTCTCAGCAGCTTGAACGGCTATTTCAGATTATAATTTAACAGCACTGATCTCTTAGCTAAATTTTATTCTTTGTGGATGTAATGCCATCTCCTCTGATTTCTAAAAGTTTATTGTCACAGAGCCTGACACTAAGTAAGTCTCACTGCATACAAAAGACTTTGAGTTGAGGCTACTATCTTGTATTCAAGTTGATCTTTGCAGCTTCTGTTGAGTCACTACAAAACAGATTTCAGCCACTGTATGTTCTTGAAAACATCATTCTGAGTGCAGTCTGACACGAAACTATGGTTCCTTAACAATCTTTACCATGTTATGCATTTTTGCAGCTTCCTCTTATAGCTAGGAATACTTATATATTAAATAACCCGGTGAAAAAAATCTTCATTTACTTACATAAGCTTATTGCAAACAGGTGGCAAAAAAGCAGTTTTGTTTTCTTCTATCCATTTTCCCACATTCACAAGAAGCTCCATGGTCTACCAGCTATGAAACTTTTGTCTAAGATATTAGACTTTTCTGAGTGCTCTTTCCATGAGCAAACTGCATGTGATTCCACCCCCAGTGCCGAGGGGATTGGCTGGTAGAAGAGGTGTCTTCAGGCTTCAGTGTCAAAGGGGACCGGTCCATCAGCCAAAGGTTACTTCGTAGAGTAGTAATGCTCCAGCAGCTTAGCTAATGATTGACTAGTGTTTTTAAAATATGTATTTTCATTTGGAGACTGTTTTTTGCCCACAGGATGCTTCTTAATTTTCTTTAATGCATCAACTGTGGTGTGTATGTTACCTCTCTACAAAAATTGCCTTGCTACACAGACTCAGGAAAATGGGCAAGGCTTGGGCATTCATACCCTTCTAACACAGAAGCCTCCCTGGGATCTCCTGCCAACTAATCAAAGTACAGATGTCTCCTGCATTTGTAAGACAAAAGGCAGCTGTCCATAAATGCTCATTTTAATTTGATCCACTCTGTCAAATGCTGTAGCAGGGCTTGTTGGAGAGCTGAACTGGGTTCTGTGATGCCCTTTGGGAAAGTGCAGCATATTGTCATCAAATGGTCAGGCAAACAAGAAAGTGAAAAGTACTGGGCATTCCATATGTGTATTAGTCTTTATTCCCTTACTCATTTCTGTTCAGTGTTAACACAATTGCTACATTTTTTCAGACTCCAAACACATGAAATGGGTGGTAAACAAAAAACCTCCAAGATACTAAAACATTTTTTAATACTTTGGTCTTGTTACAGCTTAGTCTTTTGCTTATAACTACATTGTGCTTACTAGGTGAATGTGTATGGGTATGAGGATATAATATGATTTGGTTAAAAATGAGTGGTACAGTAGTCCCCCAATACTCGTGGGCTGCTGGGTCTGGCCCTCTTCACGTGAGTCCTGGAATCCGCGAGGAAAGCGAACCCACTAAGTATTCAAGTACGCCACGCCTGCAGCCAGGCCCCCTCCCCTAATAAGGTCTGGAGGACGGTCCTGAGAGTGGGGCTTGTCTCAGTTGCCTGAATGCTGCCCGACACAGCTGTGCTCCAGTGAGGGGGGCAGGCAGCTGCTGCATTTGGCAGCAAGGCGAGTGCCAGGGCAGATGAGCGCCGGGGCGGGTGAGTGCCGGCTGTGGGGCAGGTGAGCGCCAGCCGAGTGCTGGCCATGGGACAGGTGAGTAGTGGGCATGGCCCCTGGGCTCTGCAGGGCCCCCGCCATGGGACCTGCCTGACTGTGGGCACACAGGAGGAGGGGTGCAGAGCAACGTGGAGCCAGGAGCAGCAGAAGAGTTGGAACACTGTTTTACAGGGTTATGTTGTCAGCAACTAGCTGCCAGAGCATGGCACAGCAGTGCCTGGGCAGCCAATGGGAGACAGAGGGAGGCGGGACGCTGTGTTACAGCTGATTGTTGACCCATCCCATCCCGAAGCAGCAGGAGCCAGAGACAATGACATGGCACAGCAGTGCCCGGGCAGCCAACAGGAGACAGAGGGAGGCGGGACAGCAGCAGCTAGGGTCGGGCTGTGGCAAACCTCTCAAGAGTTTCTGTTAGAAGGTTCCCTGTTCTTGCAAGTTTTATTCCATTGTGAAAGTTTATGTATCTACTGTGCATCCCTGAAAGAGCTTTGTGTGAGCAGACAGAAAATGGCCACGTGTCTAGCAGGCAAGGAGGGAGGGTGGGGGCTCGGCTTGGCCTGGCCTAGCTCCCCACCCCACCTGGATGTGACCCAGGCTGTGGCGATTCCTCTGAGCTGGGGGAACAAGAATAGCTTGACCACATGCCCCGTCGTGCCCGCACACCCTGCGTGGCTGTGGTGCACCCTTCCCTTCAGCCCCCCCAGCCACAAAGGGCACCGCAGGGGCGGGGGTGGAAGGCGCCCCCTGCTCTTGCACAGACACACACAGTTCTCCGGCAGCCTGGCAGAGAACAATGCCAATCATGCAGACACCCCAAGGCCCCCCGTTTCCTCTGCCCATAACTGGTCCAGCAGTTTCTCCAGCTCCTTCCCGCCCATCCTGGCATGGCGTGGGTGCCTGACCCCCCTACATCAGCTCGGTGCAACCAGGCACCAGCTCGCCAGCCCCCGCAGCATGGGGGAAGGTGCCTCCCGCTCTCATGTACAGACACACACAATGGCAGCCTGGTCACCCCATCTTGTAGCCCAGCAGAGGACAATTCCAGCACAAACACACATTTACACTAGACGCATCCCGGCCACGCTGCGGTGGCTCCCGGCTGGGACCAGTTTACATATTCATGAGCAGACTGGTTTCGCAGTAGGTTCTGCGCACGCTCCAGGTCCCGCAGCTCGCTGGAAAATCAACAGCAGCTATTTGGATCCCACACATTATGGATCGTGACTATGCGGAGGACCCTGTATATCCTCCATGGCTTGCACGTATGAGCAGTACAGCTGTGGGGCTGAAGAGTCACAGCATGCTGAACAGTATAAATTTGGGAGTTCTTCACCTTATACCATTGTAATTTCACAGAGGAAAAAAGCAAGGGAGTGAGAATTTGATCTAATGCTATGCTTTGGTTCAAGTATGGGTAAGGGTGACTGCTTTACCTTCAGCTGTATCACTTCTTTGCAGTTTAGTTTAAACTGATTATGTAATTGATAAAAAAAAAAATCCACTTATTTTGGGATAAAAGGATCCAGATGTGCATTGCAGTTCCACTGTATTAGTACAATCACAATCAGACTGGCAATAATTTCCTCTGAAATGAGCCCAAAGTAATTATTATTTCATTCAAACATACCACAACACTACCACCACGATTTATTCAGAACACAAAATTTCTACCAAAAGAATGGCTGTGGTAAGACTCCAGCACACAGCAAACTCATTTGGCCCGTTTTTGGACTTACAGGTGCATTTTTTCTTCTGTAGGCTGCTTTCACACTATTTATCTGTAAAGGAAAGAGATCTTAAATTAAATTGCACTTTCACTTAAGGGATTATGACCCAGCCTGGCGGGACTGGAGAACTGAAGACACTCTATCTTAATGATCATGGTTTTGTAAAGCTTTACCTCATCATTAGTAACATGTATCACAGAGCAGGACTCCATTTGTTGGGCATAAAAGCCAAGGGATTGTACAAAGTCACAGTAGGAAAAATGACAGATCTTGGAATTGATTGGAGCCAATCATTGTTCACCACAGTATTATGTTCCCATTTTAACTGCAGGCTATTGTCCACAACCCCTACTCTAATCCCTAGTCTCCACTTTTCTTCCACCAGGCAGAATATAAGGTACTATTACCTGCAGAGAAAACTTTCTCAGTCATAGGCTCATTAAATTCATTTTGTAGCTGAGGTGATAGCTAGACCTACTTGGAGAGGAAACAAAGTTCACTTGCAAAATTCACCATTAACATGACATTGAGGCTATTATTACAGCGTAGTATTTTCTGCAACCTTCTGAAATCAATAGGGTTTAGGTTTTGAAAAATGCAGTTAATGGCCTCTTCATGTGTATAACAATAAGGCAAAGAAATTATCTGCATGGTCTGAAAGTACCAGGCCATGAAACTCTATTTCCATGAAGTGTATTGAAGAGGAAAAGGAAAGAAGTAGTGTTGCAGCCTTTGCAAGACCCAGGTAAATACACAGACCTCATACATCTCATGAACATACTGGGGCCCAGATTTTTCTTGTTAATCTGCTTCACAATGACTCTTCACATCCATCAAAACCTGTTTCAGCACTTGGAGTTTCTGTTCTCCCTTTTGTCTCAGATTCCTCCCTTAATGCAAAGGTAAGAACTCAATTTGTCAGCTTTCACTGCCAGAGAAGTGCAAGAGTACTGAAACACAAAACTGCTGCAAGAAAATAATCTGTCTTTTGCATTGAGAGGTGCAGAGAAAAAGTGCTAGTAGAAAAAGCTGAGTTTAGAACAACATCTACTCTAATCTTCTACTTTTCTCAACCATCAAAGCTATTAGAGATTTAAATTTACAAGCTGGTATCCAGCTAGTAGAATACGTTAACAAAAAGAAAAAGTTAAATACAGTCATCTCTCTGTATTTGCAGATTACAGGTATCCTATGGGTCCCGCAAAACCCTTAATCCGTGAATACGTGTCAGACATTAATATGGCAAATTATTGCTAGAAACATGGAAACTTTGGGACACTGCAACATTTGGGCTCCTTACGGGCAGCAAGGAACATGGGAGTCAGGTTTTTTTCCCCCTAACTGCAGCAGCTAGCACTGGCAGGAGTGCTCTGCCTGAGGCTATTAATATCTGCATATGCACATATGCGTATATGTGCTGGCAAGTCAAGGCTGGCTGCCACTGGCTGGAACAGTCGGAATGGGGCCCACGTGGGTCCCTGTGTTACAGTTAAAGACTTCCTGACTCCTGGAAGGGCTGGCTGGGGCCGGGGCCACCCGCCACGGCAGTGCTGGACCATGGTGTTCAGCAAAATTATACACTGCTGAGTGACTAACTGAGTAACGACTGCAGGAAAAATTTCTGTGAATATGAGAAGACGCGAATACGACAGCACGAATAACTGAGGTATGACTGTATTATGTAGAAAGGCTACTCTGGCCAGGTTGATTGGCTGAGATTTTTATCTGTATTAAAATGATATTTGGTCATATACTTTTTTTTAAACTGCACTCTCTATATTACGTTTTTCTTGCCTAAAGAAGACGATAAAGACCTAGAATGGTTTAAAGCCCCTGGGAAGGGAAGAGGGAAACAGACCATAATGCCCGCAAATACGGATACTGCCTGCACCACTTTGCCAATTCTAGTCTTGAAAGCAAACAGCATTATGGTAACTAGCTCTTAAACCTTGGTTTTTTTCACACTTAGTGCTAAGAAGTATTTTGAAAAATCTTCACCAGGGGAGGTTTGTATTCACCAGAAATTTGAAGACAAAAATCCTTTCAGTACCATTTCAACTTGGCTGTTCTGTCCCTGTCCAATACCAAGTCTGACTTATCAACATTGGTGTTAAAACTAGTGGAGCTACACTGAAGTGATAATCTGGAGATTCCACAAGCAGTAGGGAGCAAGTAACATTCTTCAGCAGCTTTAACTTTTGCTTTTTTTTTTTTTTTT
>WEKX01009963.1:0-57181 GCA_013390025.1 Pitta sordida | reverse complement strand
CGGGGGCCAGGCTCTCCCCGCTGCCCCTGCAGGCGCCTGCCGGTCCGCCCAGCGGGGCGGCCGGGGCGGGAGGGGTTTGTTCGGGTCCCGCTGCCGCTCTCCTCCCTCCCGTGCTCGGGGGCGCCGCCCTCGCGGAGTGGCGCAGCGCGTTTCAGCTCTTTCCTCCTTTCTCTCTACCGCTGTACGGCCCGTGACAACGGGAGCGCGGCCCCGTCAGGGAACCGGAGCGGCCCAAGGCCGCCGCCCAGAGCAGGGTGCAGACGGGAACCCGCCGCCCTTTCCCCGCCGGGGCCGGGAGAGCCCCTGATAAACCGTTCGGGAGGCGATGGTGTCAGGGCTCCAGTGGCGCAATCGGTTAGCGCGCNCGTATTATGTAGAAAGGCTACTCTGGCCAGGTTGATTGGCTGAGATTTTTATCTGTATTAAAATGATATTTGGTCATATACTTTTTTTTAAACTGCACTCTCTATATTACGTTTTTCTTGCCTAAAGAAGACGATAAAGACCTAGAATGGTTTAAAGCCCCTGGGAAGGGAAGAGGGAAACAGACCATAATGCCCGCAAATACGGATACTGCCTGCACCACTTTGCCAATTCTAGTCTTGAAAGCAAACAGCATTATGGTAACTAGCTCTTAAACCTTGGTTTTTTTCACACTTAGTGCTAAGAAGTATTTTGAAAAATCTTCACCAGGGGAGGTTTGTATTCACCAGAAATTTGAAGACAAAAATCCTTTCAGTACCATTTCAACTTGGCTGTTCTGTCCCTGTCCAATACCAAGTCTGACTTATCAACATTGGTGTTAAAACTAGTGGAGCTACACTGAAGTGATAATCTGGAGATTCCACAAGCAGTAGGGAGCAAGTAACATTCTTCAGCAGCTTTAACTTTTGCTTTTTTTTTTTTTTCTTTTCTTCTTATTTTAGTATTGTGAAGAAATGAAAAATGAAGACATACATATGATTAAAGAACTAATTTAAATCAGTTGAACACACTTCCTATTTTTGGTGAATTCTGATTTTGTTTCTGAAAACAAAAATTCCAATAACAAACATTACCTGAACCCACATACAGTTATGCTCCCACAAGCTAATTGATATGGCCAAATTTCACTAGTACACTCAAACATACCATCAAGGGCCTCAGACTCTTCAGGGACAAACATAACAAACAAGAGCTTCACATAGCACAACAGAATAACTAAAGATACCATTAAAAACACTAGAATCTTCAACATGATCACTATTACTTTTACGGGAAAGCCAATTAAAATACAAGAAGCAGGAATTATCATGTACATAAATACTAACATTACACTCAAGAGTCTTCTTTTTTGCCTGACTCTAAGGTTAAATCTGCAATAAAGAGCTTCTCTGTATGTTCACAACTTCAGCTTTGATTCTTACTGACATTCTCGTATTTGCCAAAAAAGCCCTTGTTTGGATAAAATTATGTTCACAGCAATCTTTGTGTGGTATAAAACAGTTTGTTAGTATCATGATGCACTGTTAAGGGTAACGAAGGCTGCTGCCATTTTCTGGTATGCCAAATAAACCTATGTGATGATGGAAATTTTCTCTAAGAAACAAACTGTCAGTTTTCTCTTTTCTCCATGCCAGCCACCTTCATCAAGGGCCAGATACAGCAACTACATGCCACTTCACCTGTCAGTGATGTACACCACTGAAATATATTTTAGGTAATGCCCATAATAATACATAATACCAACAACAGAACAACTTTTTTGACAAGTGAGAAGCACCTACTCCCCATTCGAAGCAGTCTCAAGAATTGTCAACTCATTTATGGATCACAGGAAGGAGGAGGTAACGGAGTCATACAACTGCCACTCAGTCTGCTAGAAGTAGCTGGGAGATCCATGCCATTTACTTAACGGGACTGAGTGCCTGTCACCTGCTGCTGGACCATCAATAGCTCATTTTTAGAGGCCATGGAAACCCAAGCTCTGTGTAGGGGCTGTAACCATCCACGCTGTGGAACCATTCCCAGAGTTTGTTGCTTTGCTCAGAGTATAGTCACTGTAGAAAAGAAAATGCTATTGAATATTTAAGTCAGTAACCCAACAAGCCGTTTAGGGCACTAAATACGGCAGGGTAGGGAAGTAACAATGGTAACCGTGGGAGGAAAAAACAGAGTACGTCTCTGTCTCAGATGTGTAGAAGTGTTGGAGCAGTGCTTAACGGATCTGCTGATGCCAATTATGTTTACCATCTTGCCACACAGATAGATCTGACTCCAGAATAAATCCATGCATATATTTTAATAAGCGAGTAGCATTGAAGAAACACTTGTTTTAAAAGTGCCAGGCATCCCTCCTGTGGCACACAGCAAGCAGTTCCTGCGCAGGTAGCGACGTTACAGACATAATCATTTAATTCCCTGGCAGTAGCCCGCTGCTTTTCTCCGCCGCTCAGGCCTGAGCACGACACATGGGGCATCACCTCCCCGCGGCCGCAGATAACGTGACGCTGGACTCAGCTGACTCAGCGCCCGATGTTTTTTACCGAGGGCCGTCAGGAAGCTCGGACCCGCACAACCCGGGGTCGGGGCCCGTCTGCCTTGTCTTCAGAACACAGAACTGCGGAGGCGGCAGGAGTCTGGGGCTGCCAGCGGCACGGACACGGCGCTGTCCNCGCAATCGGTTAGCGCGCGGTACTTATACAGCAGTACAAAGCCGAGCAATGCCGAGGTTGTGAGTTCGAGCCTCACCTGGAGCACACAGCTTTTTGGAAGGGAAAACGGGATTTTTTGGGTTTCGGCGGCGCTCCAGAGGGAGGAAGACAAAAGCGCAGGGAAAAATTATGTCGCTTTGGCGGCAGCGTGGGCCCGCTGGGGAGGGGGCACCGTTTTCCCGGGGAAATGGGTGGTGCTTGTCCCGGCAGGAGCGCCGGCGGCAGCGTGTGCACGTGTGGCTGGGGTACAGGGACAGGGCCCCGTTTGGGGATGTAGCTTTGGCGTGCTCGGAGCAGCCTGTCAGCGCACAGTCAGGAACATGTTCCTGCTAAGAGCTGCCTGCGAGCGAGAACTTGCAGGAAATAGGGGTTATTTTATGCTGTGTTAATACGGCACGCAAGTAAACACTGACTGGTGCGATCGCTGCAGCGGAAGGGTGACAACACTTGCCCGTTCTGCCTCCTTTGGTGGCGTCGAGACTTTGCACATCGCCCCAGTAATGCTTTACAAATACGTATTTGGGCTGTAGCAGGAAGGAAAATACATAATGTTAAGAAAGGTGGCAGGGCGATGGAGGAAAAGGCAGATTCCTGACAGAGAAGATTGGGGAACACTGACTGTTTAGGTCCGGATCTTGTGAACTCACCTCTGTTAACATCGAGTCTGCTGCTTTCACAGTGCAATCTATGTCAAAAAGTTCAGTGAAGCCCTCAAGATCATGCAGTCAGAAGTGCCTGTATTCCCCAAATCGCCCCTTTTAGTGGCTGTACTACATGTGTTAACTTCCTAAAATGCTGTTTTCACGTTTTTAATTACTCCTTCTCTCTGTTCTAGTTACCCCTCTGAATTTTGCATTAAGTTTACTGATTTCAGTGCCAGTGCAGTGCTGCCTGAAGCCTGCGCCTTATCCTTAGAAGGAAGTCTAAATCAACAGGAAAGATCTATAATGTGTCAAAAGGTGAATAAAATTCACCTTCTGCTTGCAGTGTTTCACATTTTCTCCTTCATGCAGGAGATCCATGTCCCGGTGCTGAGGAGTACAGACAATAAAGAGGAGTATTATAGAGGTACTGGAAATACGTCCTAGAAAATAAAAATACTGCTTTTGTGTAACTAGGGGGAAACCGTACAAAACCCATAGCAGAAGGAGAGGGACTCCATTCTCTGGACAGAGACCTCTGAAGAAACTGCGTGGGGACAGTGCTTCCCCTGAGTGTCTCCAGGAAGAGGCAGCAGCTCCAGCACTCTCAACAAGGAGGAACTCCTGTTTTGGTGTTTCGGGGCTTGCTCTGACATACTGGATGGGTTACTTTGCAATTTTTGACACATTCAATATGCATGAAGCAGATGTTGTTCGTTGCCTCCACACCTGTTTCCTGACGCGCTTCTGAATCACAGAATCACAGAATCACAGAATCAGTAAGGTTGGAAAAGACCATAGAGATCATCAAGTCCAACCTATCACCCGTTACCTAATCTAATCTAANTCTATAATGTGTCAAAAGGTGAATAAAATTCACCTTCTGCTTGCAGTGTTTCACATTTTCTCCTTCATGCAGGAGATCCATGTCCCGGTGCTGAGGAGTACAGACAATAAAGAGGAGTATTATAGAGGTACTGGAAATACGTCCTAGAAAATAAAAATACTGCTTTTGTGTAACTAGGGGGAAACCGTACAAAACCCATAGCAGAAGGAGAGGGACTCCATTCTCTGGACAGAGACCTCTGAAGAAACTGCGTGGGGACAGTGCTTCCCCTGAGTGTCTCCAGGAAGAGGCAGCAGCTCCAGCACTCTCAACAAGGAGGAACTCCTGTTTTGGTGTTTCGGGGCTTGCTCTGACATACTGGATGGGTTACTTTGCAATTTTTGACACATTCAATATGCATGAAGCAGATGTTGTTCGTTGCCTCCACACCTGTTTCCTGACGCGCTTCTGCAGTGCCAGAGAGCAGCCAAGCCATGCAGTGGAAGCATACGGTCCTATGGCCTTCTCCACAAGAATTCCTTCATCCCCTTGGTCCTTTCCTAGGCTTTTATTCTGCCGGCAAGATGATTTTTGTCTTGACTCTGGGGAAAAAGTAAAAAGAGACTTAAATCCCTGTGTGAGGGGACACTTTTTTGCATTCCTGCCGCTCCTGATGGACTCCTGTGCCTGACACCTGAGAGAAATGTTCCCAGATGGGCATTTCATACTGAAAATCATCCAAAATCAGGGCAACTTATGAGGATTTATTAGAAATTAGTAAATCTCTGTAAAATTAAAATGTTATTTATCTAATGGGTATTTACAATATGAAGTGAACTGCTGCATAAGCATGAGGGCTTTGTGAGGGAGACAGGGCTGTGAAGTAAGATGATATAAGCCTTGCTGGAGGTCAGCGGCTGGCAGTGGGTTCTTGGGCAGGGGTGTCCTGGGGTCTCCTTCATGGCAGTGCTGCTGTGGAGCTGGTGCCAAGGAGGCCTCACTGATCCTATTCTCTGCTATCCTGTGTTGAGGCCAGTGACTGCCTCTCTTCCTTCCCCACGGTCTGCCGTGGGGAGGAGGTGACCCTGGGTGCCCCTGGAAGAGCAGCTGTGCCAGGGGAGAGGACGAGTCTCAGAAATCCTGGGCAGGATTTCTCCAGGTCGAGGGGGAAGCCTGTCTGTATGTGGTGCTGAGCTGGACAGCTGTGGTGCCACTGGTGTGGCCTCACCAGCTCCGATGGGGTGAAATGTGGAGTGCCCCAGCCTGTTACTTGCATTTACAACTTTTTCCTGAAAATTAGATGTTTTACAGGCTTATGAAAAGAAAGTATATGTTTTTATTAGGCTGTGTTGGTTTCTTTATTGAGCTTTTTGGTCCTGAATTGTTGGTTGATTCTTTACTGCTGGTTAGCAGTGGCTTATATGTTAAAAAGTCAATGAATCAATAATGTAGGCACGTGATATATTTGAAAAACACCTGTATGAGGGATGCAAAGTGCCAGCTCCACTAACATGGTCTAGAAAGGTAATTCCTCTTTCTGCCTCCCTCAGTGTCTCCCTCAATTAGTAAGGTGGTTCAGCTGTGCCTTGTTTTCCTTTTGAAAGCCAGCTGCCAGAGCTCGTCCTCCCTCTGATCTACCTCACAGTATTTATCACAGCCTTTGTAGGTGGTAGTTTGGGCAGTCCCAGCCTTAGCCTGGGAACTGCTGTTGACTGGCATGGAGTTTGGATGGGCCATGGGTGCTCCTGAAAGTGCATCGAGGAGGAAAACTTCACTGGAGTGAGTCATCCATGCTGCCTGGTTTATCTTGGGGCTTGTATCTTCTAGTCTGTGCTATGGTCTCTATTTCTGTGTTAAATTGTGTGGTGTGGATGGCATGCCTGTGGGCCTGTATCTCCCTAACTCCTCTGGAATTTTTTTAGTGTCCATTTAAAAAAGTTTACCTTCTTAAAATTTGTGTTTCTTTAATGTTGAATGTGGACTATGCCTGTTCTACAGGCTTACTCTGGCTGTTCTGAGTTCCCACTAACAATGGAAAGAAAGAGGGCCTGCTTGTAGACACTGAGAAATTTGACATGTGTGATGCTTATTGATGGAAGGAGAATTTACAAAGATGTTGCTATTGTCTGATCTTGAAGAATTAATAATAATCAGGTTAGGGAGGAGGGTTTATGTTTACATGATCTTGTTAAACCGGGAGTTCCACTAGTTTGGGAGATAGAGTAAAAGACTCATGCAGGACAGATCTTCCAGACGTTTGTTTCTAGGAGTGGCAACTTTGGTTGTGACATATTAATAAAGTTTTGGTGTTTGTGAAGCTCTTAGGTATTTGCTTAACTTAAGTTTCTTTGAATATAATAGCCTGGAACTTTCCATAATATTGGGGCCTTTATATCCTAACAAATGCCTATGACAGCCTGCAGTAGGGACTTGGCACACCTATTAGTTGTGAAACGAAAGTAATAAATTCTTTTAGTGTCTGCAAATACGTAGTAAACAGCCGAAAAGAGCCTGCTCTTAACAGCTTTTTCCAGTAGATGGCACTGTCGTCCCACAGAGTGAGGGGAAAAACCCAAAGCAAAACGTTCCCAGACATCCTAAAAATAGAAACCACTTGATGAATGCTCCGTTGTGCACAGCAGAGAACAATAGGCCAAAATTCCAAGGGTTGCTTAGAAAACAAAGTGCGCTGGAAGTATAGAAGCATTTTGGCTTTGTTTTCGGTTCCACCATCACCCTTGTCCTTTGCATGTAACATCTTGAGAGCCTTTCTAAAGTTAAAAGTCTATTGATAGTTGTGTTTGGAATAACAGAGGTGAATGAGGTGTATCATGTATTTTAAGTCTGTAAATTCATTAGTATGTCAAAGTGCCAGTGTAGCAGGACCGACTTAGATTCTCTTAAATGGTTGGGGTTTTTTTAAGAATAGCTGGTGTTGGAGCCTTTCATGCAGGTCTGCCTAGAGTCCAGGTGGCTGCTTCCCGCTGCAGGTGCCCCTGCTGTGGAGGTATTAGGCTTGGAATCAGTAGCTGGGAGGAGAGGAAAGTGTGGGTGTTTGTAAACTATGAGGAAAATCTCTTTGAAACTAAACAGAATTATGTTGCTTCTCTGAGGGGAAAGATGAGGTAAGGGTGGGGAGTGGAGGGAAAAACAAGTCAGATGTGCACATGGAAGCCCCCTTGGGGAAGATAATGGCTGAGATGTGAATGGGACAGTGGGGCTGATACAGGCTGACAGAAGGAGGACAAGTGGGAAGAACTTGTTAGAGGAGTAGAAAAGCCAGCTCCCAAAGAGAAAGACTTCATGCATTGCTCTCTTAAACTGGGGAAGAGGGTGTTACAGGGAGGGAACAGGAACAAAAGAAAAAGTAAAGGGGGCGACAGAGGAAGCCAAGTAGAAGCATGTAGTTAAACAAGCTTTAAAAAAAAAAATAAAAAGCATTCTGCCTGGTTATAGCTACATATATGAATGTGCTGCCTATGAATAAGTGAAAAACAAATGAGTAAGTGTTGGCGAGTCAAGCCAGCTGAAGATGGAGTTGCTGTAGAAAGCAAATTGGCCTTTATGTTTTTCTTGAGCAAAGAGAGATCTCAAGAGGCAGGTTTTTCATCTGTGTGTTTCGAGTGGTTGCTTTAGTGTGGCAATATAAGAGACCCCTTGGTCTCTCTAAGGTTTGAAGCTGGTGTTGGGAGGGTTAGGGAGCTCAGCTTTCTGGTTTTGAAAAGGAAGGAAATGGACAATCAGTACTGGGTTTTGTGCCCATTTAATTTTCTTGCTTATGCTGAGTTTGCTGTTAGGCTCTGCTTTTAAGGTGGAAAAAGACTCTTGGTTTCTTCAAATAGTTTTGGTACAGCCTAAATATTTGAAACCTTGGAAAAGTCTCAAAATACAGCAAAACAAGCTAAACTAAACCCAGAGGAAGAACAAGCTGGTGAACTGGCTGAAATGGAAGAGGATAGTCAGAGAGTTTGTAATTACAAATTTTGGGGAAGGGATGCTCAGTTGAAGTAGAAATTGAGCCTGTACTGACTAATTTAATTCAGAGATCTTTATACAAGGGGTTACAGATTTATGATAATGTGAAGAAATACTTCTGAAAGTTTTCCCTTGTATATAATAATGTATACATATGAAGATTGTGGAAGCAGTAATTTTAAAACATTTGTCTTCTGAAAACTTGATGTAAAATTCTTGAGGTAGTTGTGCTGGAGGTTATGTGGCTGTATGGTGTAATTTAGCTTCTCTTCACAACACCAGCAAACCATCTATCAATCAATAAACATGAACATTTGAAATCACTTGGAAGGTCTCAGTCAGTTGACTTCACTCTCTGCGTTTATTTTCCGTTTATCCTACCTACTGAAAAGGGGGTGAAAGATGAATAGCTGTACATCTTGATTTTAGGCACTATTTACATGATGTTTAAAGGAAAAGTGTAAAGGATATACATATATCTCTAAGCGACGTTTTATCATACTTATTCCAGTACATTTAAAAGCCATTTATTAAAAGGCTGTTAATAATGCAAGTTTATGTAGCTGTGTCAGTGAGCTGTGTATTTTTGTTTTTATTTTTTTACATTGTTGTGTCACTTGGAAGTGAAAATATGTCCATCTCAGGCTTTTGGGGGAGTTTTGTAGGAAACTAATGCTGGATTTGGAGTGCTATCAGCCAAGTATGAAAAGCCTGGGTCCAGTGGTGGGACATTAATCTCTTGCATGCTCCAGGGTGCTCTACCTTACCTCTCTACTGACCTTGCGTCTTCCTGACCTTCCCCCTCAAAAGATAAAGGGTTGCCTTTCAGCTGGTACCATTTTAGGGAAGGCAGTGAGAACCCATTCACATGTCTCCCTCCCCACGTGCTTTTTCACATACTCCAAACTGCCTCCTGAGGGGTTCAACTTGTCTCCCACTTTGGTCGAGTGCTCTAGGGGTTTGACACTGCAGTATGGGGTTCACAGTGGTTGCCTTGTCTCACTGCAGTTGAAACTGTGTTTCTGTAAATCCCTGTTGAGTGGTAGGAGGTGTTACACTTCCTGGGCTGGCTCAGAAGGGGCTGCATGGACAAGAATATTTGTTGGGTGGTAGTGGCTTCGGCCAACTTTTTGGCCCTAATACCTCAGGAGTGCTTGTTTCTGCTTGAGATTTGCAAAGTCAGTTAAGTTTGGTGACTGTGTCCTAACGAAATCAGTGTCAGTAAAAAATGCCTACATTCAGATGTATTAAGATTTATAGGTACTTGTATATGTATTTAATACTCGAATAACTTTGAAAATTTGTCGCCTAATACTGAACTGCTTGCAAGGCCTGTAGTAGCCTACACATGTTTAAAATCCTGCTGTCATTGATGTATCTGATTGTGTCTGTCATTCTCATTTATCTGTGCTGCGCCTGCAGTGTAACCTAACCAAAAATATGCTTACTGCTATTTATTATAATGAAGGAAGTGCTTGGTATGGGAAGTTCTTAAACATGTAGTATCTTTGAAAATCCATCTTTTTTTCTGGAGTTGGAGAGTTGTTTCATTGGGGATGCTAGGAGTGCTATGGTGTGTCTTTTTTTGAGGGCAATTTTTTGTAAATAGAAAAATAAGGGGCTTGCCCCTTTGTCTGTAGGTTCCTAGTAACTGTAGCCCTTTGACAGGGTTCTTGCAACACTTGGACAAATTTTCTGAGCTGTTTAGGGATGCCTTCCTAATTCTAAGCCTAAGTGTCTATGTACCATAAAGGGTATCTAACAGACCTCCTATTGCAAATCTAACGTATTTGAACTATTCTTGCAGGAGTGTCCTGTGTAATCTGAATACCTCCAAAAGTAGGTGCCAAACTGTCAGTGACTCAAAACTGAGGTGACTGTTTCTGAAATGTAGTATTAATGTATAATACAAGTGGGTGCATTTTCACTGGTGTCAGTGAATTTGCTGGCAGAGGATGAAGATTGGCACAAAGTAATGGGAAGCTTATGTCTGGCTGCAAGGAAACCAGGAAATTCATGGGGTTTTAAAGTATAACCCACAGCAGTATTTGGTGTGTGTGATTTTTGACATGATTCAGCAGTAAATACTAGTTGAAAACAGAAGCACAAATTACAGAGTAAATAACTCAGACCAAAGTGAGGCTTGCTAATGCATGCATGATAAAGGAGATGGAAGTAGAGCCACAAAATACAATTGCTGGGAAGAACAGCAGTGGTTTGGAGCAGTCACTGTTAAAACTATGGAAGGAATTCTCCTGGATGACACCTGAATTCAGAAGGGCATAGTGATTTTTTTTTTTGGTATGTATTTGTGTGCACTGATCAATAAATCATGTGAAGACTGGTGGCCTGACAGACATCGTCTTGGAGGGGCCTTTCTGTTCAGCTGCTGATTGGGAGGATACAATCAGCATTAATCATCCACTCTAAATGTCTGTGTTAACTTTTAAAGACACTTTTGTGTGTGTGTGTGTTTGTCACTGGTAGAGGTGCCATGCATTGGGAGAAAATAACTCTGTACTGAATTGTTTTTCTCATCTTTCACTTTGTAGTTTATTTCTTATTTAAATAGATAGCTTTGACTGCTGATGTAAGGCAGCACTTGTTTCCTACTCTATATAGCGAGCCACATGAGCATTGTTCTTACATGCCTTTTGATGTGATAATATTTCTACATTTTAGAATACAGCTAAGATAGTCCCAATAAATGTTTTTGGCTAGCACTGTGGCTGAGTGATCTGACTTCCGTTTGCTTCATTTGGAATGAGGATTACCTTCAGAAATCAAATTATTCCCTTCCACAAGTGAGATGCAAATTAAGGTAAATAGCAGAATGAATCATTAGCACAGTAATTTTTTTCCTTGGGCATCCATTAATTGCTCTTGAAGCATAGATTGTCTTGAATTATGGTATACCAGTCTTTTTCCAATTAGGATGGAGTTAATGTGTAGTATCTGTAGAGCCAGGAGCTGAGGATGACACTCAGTAGCAGTGATCAGGTGTGACCCATGGGGAGCTGTTGCTTCAAGACAGCTTCCTTGTGTATCACAGAATCACAGAATATTATGAGTTGGAAGGGACCCACAAGGATCGTCTAGTCCAACTCACCATCTAGCACCCGTAAAGAGACCGAGAGCACATCGCAGAGCATAACACCAACCTAGTAGTGTGATAATTAGAAAACTACAATTCCTTGATGTCTCCAGTTTGGCTGGTCTGAATACACTGTGGACTGTATTTAATTTTTATATAAAATACTTCTGTTTATTCAGTTGCTTGTTTCCTCTGGAAGCTAATTCATGGGATAATGAGGTGAAAATTCCTGCAACTTACTCCATTTAATGACTGCTGGACGATATAAGACAGTGGGGTTTAAGGGTCAGTTTGGAAAGTAACTTGGACCAGAAGGTTCCAATAACAATTGTGGCTTAGATACACTTGAATAAGACCAGCACATCTAAATTCAATTGTACTTGCATTGAATAAGTAATAATCTCAGAGTAGATGTGAACAATATGCATTAGAGACAAACAAGTCATATCCTGAAGGAAAATTATAACTGATACAGACAAACTGGGGAAAAAACTGGTAGTGATTACAAACTATGAAAGTGCTGGTCTTAGTTGTCTCGGTCAATAAATAATCCTGAAGGGGTATTAGCAGTGTTAGTAGTAGCAGCATTTAGCCATCTGTCTCGGCTTCTGTGGGAGGTTTATTAAAATAAAATACCACTGTTAGTGGAACTGCATCTATTGAAATCATAGGAGGACTTGGCCCTGCCTTTTCGTGTTGCCATTCACCGTGTGCAGTACATCCTGTGCTTGGATCCCATGTGAGCATTTGGTTGGACAGATGTTTTCTTGATGTTCATGGACCACCAATGGTCTGTGAAATTGTAGTCCGTGGTCAGTTCAAGTTACCATGCATCAGTCTATGCTTTTGGTTTGCAAGAAACCTTGAGATAATTTCAGACTTACACACCTTTGTCCTGTAGTGCTGATGGCTGCAGCATCCAGCTTGTGTTGTCTATTGCACTGTGAAGAAAAAAAAAATTTAAAAGAAGAGCTGTTTCTGTCCATTGTGTAATCAAATCTACTGTCTTTACTGTTCCTTGGCGTGGAATTGCAAACATGAGTGTTGATCTGGAAAAAATGCTTGTTGATCATTGTTTACTGAGTGGGTATGTATGAGCTACTCAAACTAAATGAGTCTTTGCTGTAGCTTAGTGTCCCTGTGGCTGTGTTTCCCATGCATGGTGTTTGTGTCTTGTTTTACTAATAAACTTTTCTCATCTTGTGTCTTTGATAACGACAGTGTAACATTCACAAATTTCCAACTGAAGTGTACTATGTCTAATTTTTTTTGACTCTCACTTTTTTCTGAAAATTTTACTTTCATCATCCTATAAGAAAATGAAGCTAAGGATGACTGCTTAATACTCCTAGCAAAACCTTTTTTTGCCTCTTCTTAGTGCTACTGCTAGAAATTAGACTGTCTTGAAACACATAGTTGAAAGTATTTCTTGGTCTGTGATTCATACCATAATCGAACTGACAGACATCAGTGGAGCGCTTACAAGTTTATGCTTGGAATTAAGTCCAGTAAAATGCTTCTGGAATCTCCTGGTAGTTTCCTTTTATCAATGTAAGTGATGCAGCCTGAATTCACCATAATTACTGTGGAGCTACACCAAATTAGATGGTATGATTGAGACTGAATTTTTTCAGTGGATTTTTGGAAGAAATGAGAGATGGTAACAAAGAGAGAGGCTGTGTAGCATTCATAATTTGATGAGTTTGTTTATCCTCTTGTATGTAGAAAGGTCCTATTTCTTCTGTACAATGTTCCCCATTAGATGGCCCGCAATCTCTTCAAAGTAATTACCAACTACTGCTCTGATAGATTAGTGGTATAATTCTGGTTTTGCTCCAGTGCAAGGCATAGACAAATCAGGCTTGTACTGTTAAGCATCTATATCTGGTAAAGCCATGGAGGACTGAACTTAGTACAGTAGCTCACATACTTGATTTGTTTNGCCAGGGGAGGTTCAATCTTAACGTTAGGAAGCGGTTTTTCACAGAGAGAGTAATTGCATATTGGAATGGGCTGCCCAGGGAGGTGGTGGAGTCACCATCCCTGGAGGTGTTTAAGAGAAGACTGGACGAGGAGCTTAGTGACATGGTCTAGCTGGGGGGTGTAGGGCTGGATGACGCTGAGCCCCTTCCGGCTCAGAGTGGCCTGCTAGACTGTGAGGGATCTAGGTTGGTGTTATGCTCTGCGATGTGCTCTTGGTCTCTGTACGGGTATTAGATGGTGAGTTGGACTAGATGATCCTTATGGGTCCCTTCCAACTCATAATATTCTGTGATAGAAATTGCAATCTCTGTCCACTCAGCTAGGCAGAGTTATTTCAGATTTCTACTGTTGAAATGGGAAGAAAAATATCTGACATGAACTTTAAAGAGTTTATCCTAGTGTGACGCTTTGTCTCATTTATCTGAGAAGTGCTAATCAAACGGCAGAGCACAGGGCATGAATGTCAAGCTGCTTCATGGGTAACAGTTGTGCAAGACAGACTGCTACATGAGAGCTCTGTACACCTACCTAAATTTAGTTACCACAGCTAATCTAGGTCACAGTGAAAATGACATTGTGGTACTTTCACATGAGTTCCCGTGGTTCGTTGTTCTTTTCTTTTTTTCTCTTTAGTGACTTTTGCTAGGTGAACAACTTTGGTTTGACCAACAGATGAAAAATCTTGTCTCTTGGCAAACTGGATGTCAATTTTGGCAGTTACAGTAGGCCATATCCATCACTTGGAAGAGAGAACAACTTATTCTGTGACTAGATGTGGAGAAACAAACAAAAAAATAATTAAAAGTATGTACTCCAGAGTTTGAGTGAGTCTACCACCTCTGAGGGTAGTCCTGGAACTTCAGCCCAAGCTGCTGAAGGGAATGGTGTGTGCAACTTGATGTGCAACTTTATTTTGTGCATAGCCAGAGGAAGCTGCAGGCCTTGATGTCCAATTCTGGAGTTGTCACTATGCATGAAACGTTACTTTTGGGGCCTGCTGTTGACAGGGGGGAACCTTCTGAGAGAATACAGTGTAGCTTTGTGAACAACTTGTGGAAGCATTTATTTATTTTTTTTTTTTTACCAAGTGTTGAGTGCCCTTCCCATTAGAGAGAAGTATAGCTACTGTACTTTGATACAGTTGACCTTGTATCTGTATGCACAAATGCTTGATCCAAAAATATTGGTTGCTTGTCGTCAAATTGATCAGATTAAGCACTCTAAGTAACTTTTAGTGTTCAGAAGTCTGTATGTAAGTCAGTAAGTTCAGAAGTCTGTGTGAATAATAGACTTAAGACAAGGAATTTGCAGCAGATGGCAGCATTGCACTCTGTAACTTCATTTTTCGGGCAGTAGTTTTGCAACTTCTTACTACTAGTACTTAGCTGCCAGCCTGTGACCAGCACAAGTAGTAATCCGAAACCACTTCTAAAATGTTTGGAAATGCAAGTTTCAGTAGATTATGGTAATTGGGTATTGTTTCAGACGGGGGTTTCGTATGGAAAATACCACTCTGCTGCAGTAAGAAAATATTATACTAAAAAGCAATGAGAGTACACCTAAATCTTTTGTGTTAACTCTTTAGGTAACTGTTTGAGACAGAATGGATGTTTGATAAAAGTAGCATAACTTGTAAAAATACTAGCAAATCCCTTAAAGATGCAAGAGTTCAAAGTGGAACCATGAATGGTGACCTTGTAAATGACTTCCTGCACATTACGTCTTTAAAACTACAACACCCTCCCCCATTCTTTCTTTGGAAAAAATATGCTGACTTTTCTAATGCTTTTTGCACTGTATCTTTTAAACAACGCAGCCTGATCATCAGAGTCCTTAACTAGGCAGTGGCCATAACTTCTAATAAGGGTATCAACTATTGACAATGTTCTCGAGGTTCAGATGCAGTAGTTAACTTTTGTTGTGATTACTCAGTTAAGAACATTGCTTGTATACAATGCACATGTTTGATTGTGCTTTCAGTCTGATTGATTGGAGAAGTTCTTTCCACCTGCTTTGCTTTCCTTGTTGGTTCATGGGAGTTCCAGTGAGACTCTGGAGGAAATGAAAGCTGTCCTTTGTATGAAAGGAAAGGGCCTTGTTCAGAGACCCCTTAAGAAAAAAGCCTTCTATTTCCAGGTAGTTATCTGTCTGTAATGATACATAATCCTAAACTGCATAAGAGTTTTGTGTGTGTGTGTGTGTATTCTCTTAGGGAGAATCTAATGCAATTCTTAGGTTTGGCACAAGGATACAGTTTGAGAGTGCTGTATTGCAACCAGCTAGCACTGATGTAAATGGCAACACTAAACACAAAGCTATAATAAATGGAAACTAGGTCAACCATTGCAGCCATTCAGAAAGAGTTTAAAAAAACATACTTCTCTGTATGGAACTTCTTTGTATGCAACTTCTCCCCTGAACTGTTGGGTGGAAACAAGTATATTGACATCAATTAACTTAGTAGTTTATTTGGGAAGCTTTATGCTGCTTCTTCAGAGTTTGTCTTCAGAGTAAATGAAAGAATCTTCACCCTTTCCTTTCTTTATTTGCCCTGTAAAATAGTATCACAGTATAATCAAGCAAAAGTTCAAACTGACTTACTTGGTTTACACTTGAATACAGTTCTGCCTTTTGTCATATGAGTGAACCACACCACAATGAAGATTTTGAATTATCTGGGGGTTTTTTAGTCAAAGTACAATATTGCAGGTACCAGAGTATTTTGGCAAGATAAGTGTTTATTTCAGTGATACACTGTTTGGATGTGACAATCTTGAGTATTCTGAAAGAAATTAAACATGTGCAACTCTCACTTGTATGAGAGAATTTCAGGAACATCAGCATCATGAGAGCTGGTATTTTGAAGTTAGAGGATTCCTCATACTGATCACATCCTTGAACATGATCTGGTGATTAGAGTCTGCCTAATCACTAACTTGTTTTTTACCCTCAAACAGCATGAAGGCATTAATGAACAAAGATTGTGTATAGTAGAAATGTGTGGCAAGGTACTTTTTGCCCACCTGGACTCCTGCTTCAGCTTGAGCAGAGTATGAAGAACTGGAATTAGTTTCCTGTATTCATCAACAGTCACATGGAGCTTGCGTAAATGTAATATCTTTAAAGGTACATTGAGGTACTGGGATTCATTGCCATTTGTGTATATAATATGAAAGTGTTATCTTTCTCCTTAGTTATCTTTCTCCTTGATCACATTTTAAAGCTTTGGTGCAAAGATCTGGGATACTTTGAATAGATTCATACATTGCTTTTTGCTCTCTGCCATTAAAGACAGCATTGTATTCTCATGCAAGGGAGGAATGTGTATTGTGTAAAAAGCAGTCAGTATTGTTTCTCTAGTGTACTAACATCCCCGTCCCCCAAAGTGGGAAGAGGTTTGAGGCTCTTGACTGACTATATCTGCCCTTTCAAAGGTCCTGCAGAAAGTCAGATAAATGTTAGGAGGTTTTTTGGTCTTGGAATTAAATCAGACTATCGATTTCCAGCATCTACTTGGGAATTAAGTCTGTGAGATAAGTCTTTCTAAGACAGAATTCGCCAGTCACTCAGGAGTGTTGCATAATTTTTATTTTTTTTTTAACAAGATACGAAGACTCTTAAAAATCAACTAGATTTTGTGACTCTAGTTCTACAGCAGATACTTTAAATTCCTTAAGTTATCTTGTTTGTTTCTGAGATACTGAGCAATGGCTACTGTGGAAAGGATGTATGGACATCTGGAAGTTGATGTAGTAATCAAGGACTTATCCAGGTGATTTAGATGATACTCATCATACCATGGTGGAAGTTCTGGGTGTGTAGCTGACTGTGAAGCATTAGTTCTGTGTGGAACATTCAGCATTCAGGCATTCTATGCTTTGAGTGTCAGGAGGTGGCATCAATTTTTTCCTTAATACCCCCAATGAATTAATTTGTCATTTTGGAGGCCTGCAATTATTTGGGTATTGAATTTGATCTTTGTTTGCCAAATACCTTATTTCTTACTTGATTATGTCATTGTTGCCTACATTTCCTGAATACAAAGTGTTATTCAGTTTACTTGAACATGTAAATGAATAAAAGATGGGTTTTTTCATGTGCTACAGCTCTGTAATAGTTATTTGCATAACGTATACATTTCAGAAGCAACCTATTCAAATAGCTATCTAAACCATTCAGAAACACTCCTTTGGGTTCTGTTTGCTTTTATGGTGTGGATAATTTAGGAATTGTTTCTTTTTAAAGCCTTAACATCTTTGAGAACATGTTTTCTAAAGAGTTGCTTTTGATTTCAAAGTGGGGCAAAGTCGGTTGGCAGACAGGCTTTCAAAGCATCTCAGTTCTGATGTACTTTGGAACTTGTCTAAAGAAATTATTTCCTGACCTGTATAGCCCACATTTCTTCAAAATAAGACTTTAAAGAGCCTGCTAGGAAAACTCTCTCGGGTGCTTGGAAAAAGGGGAGAGCTTTAAAGCTGCTAACACAGAGAGCTGGGCTGGTAACATTAAATATGTTTAGCATGCAGAAGCTGGACAAAGCATCACAAAACTCAAAATGTGTATTATGTTTCCAGAGAGAGTAAATCATAGTGTTCTGGTTTATGGTTTGTTGTTGTGTTTTTGTTTGTTTGGGTTTTTTTGGGTGGGGGGGTGTTGTTGGTGTGTGGTTTTATGCTGGTTTTGGCTGGGGTAGACTTATTCTTCCTGATGGCTACTAAGGAGCTATGGTTTGTTTTAGAAAAATAACAAAAATGTGTTTTGGAAAAAAATAAACCGTTTTTTGCAAAAAATGTTTAAGGACGTGAGGAAGAAGGACAGGGATGTAGACAGAGGTTATGTCTCAATAGTTGGATTGGTACAGCTGTAAAAGCAGCAGAGCTTTCAGGTGCATGAGGCCTAGCATCTTCTTTTGTGTGGGAAGCATTAGACTACTGAGCTAAATAGAAGAGGCAAGATGACTGGTTAGATCTGTGCTGTGAGAGAGCCGATCTAGATCTGGCGCAGAAATGACACTTGAGATAGAGGGATGGTAATAGGGTAGCTCTTTTGGTGTGGGGAGGTGTTCCAACACATGGAAGGGTGTACAGTTTCTGTCTGTGAATGGGGGAGAGGCTGGAAAGCTGAGGGGACATTCCACACCTCAATCAAGTAGGATGTGTTGTATGCAGTCCAGCTGTGACTTTCACTTTCCAGGATTACTGTTCAGTGGAATGGCATGAAGTCATGATGTAGTACAATACAGTTGGCCCTCATGCACTTTGCGCCACCCATATTGCGGCTTCACATCTTAGCAGCATGATTTTTCAGTGATTAAGGAGGCCCCTTTTCGCAACTGCACATGTGTGACCTGGCATGAATGAATATTCAGTTAGGCAGTCATGAATATTCAAATTGACCTGCACAGCTGCACCGGCGTCGGCGGCACTGCCACTTTCCCCGAGCCCGGGATGGTGGTGGTGGCAACTGATACGCAGCAACACAGTGCCGAAACAACACCAGGGGGCCGTGTGATTGCTGTGTAGGGCAAATCTGCATATTAATGAGCTGCCATTCAACGCAGAAGTAGGGCTTCGTGGGACCCGAATAAGACCTCGGTTCTGTGGTATGGGGGACCTGACTGTTCAATGTTATTTATATATTACAGAATGAAGAAATCTAAACTATGATAATCACCAGTGGAAGGATCTGTTTGGGACTCTGGCACTGTGTACAAGACTGAACTCTGTTTCACTCTCAATGAGAGATGAATATAAGAGTGTTTCATTTTCAAATAGGAAAAACGATAACCACATGGAGAGGATCAACCTTCAAGAGTTAGCTTTCAACTAAAGCTGTAGGTCAAGCTTTTTTCAGTGGTCATTCTCATCTTATCTGCGGACATTTTCTGTGTGTTGGCTGTTAGCTCTCTGCTGTACCATCCCACAAATATTTCATAGACTTAGCTTCAGTACCCCTTCAAAATAAAAGCATGATATTCCTTTCTTTATGATGGGGTGGGGAAGCAAAGGAATCATTTTCTTTGGAGTCAGTTACTTAGCATATTAAACTCCTCTTGCAAAGAACAGAGCAGTCATAAAACGCAGTATTTGCTTCAATGAAGGATTTTTTCTTATTACAGTTTTAAAATCGGTTTTGTTATGCTTCAGCCTGCAGTTGTACTAAAGTTGCAGTGGGAATAACAATAATAAAAGTAATATTTATAATTCTAGAAACATAGACTTTTAAAGCTGCACTTGGACAACTGCTTGTGTCTTGTGAAACATTCTAGTTACTTGCAGAAAAGTATGTTTATGGCGAAGACTCAGCTTCTACTTGAGAAAATGGAGCCCTCTGCTATCTCAGTTCTGTAGTGTGAAAGCAAGGAGCATGTATTTAAAGTGGATTGCTGTGGAATTTGTTTAGGACAGTATTTTAATGCAGTGTTTTTAACACAGTTATCCCTCACTACTTTGCACTTTGTTATTTGTGGCTTTAATACCTCACGGGGCCCACTCTGCTACCTGGTCCTAGATTAGAACAATACATTCCAGGGAGGATGGGAACCTTCCTGGAGCGGAAAGGAAAAAAATCTCCTTATTGCTTTACTACACCTTTTGAATCAAAGGGGCTTTTGGTCAAAAAATGTAGAAAAAGGAAGCAACGATTATTTACATATATATAAAGAAAAAATAAGAACAAACAGTAACTTAGAGAGCCCTTTATACTGTTGGTGCAGCTACTGGATGTGTAAGACCTGTACACTGCAACCTGGTGCATAGTGGGGTTAGGTTGTGTCTGCTTGCTTTGTTTTTTGGCCTTTTTAGTCATCCAGTTCAGGTATACTGATACATAGTTTGAAACTTCAGGAAAAGAAACAGAGCTGATGATTCAAATTCTGTTGTTCTGTTTAATTTTAGTCTAAATCAGTAGAGGTGCAATATATACCTAAATCAATATAGATTTCTGTTTGTGTGCCAGTCACCTTAACAAAGAGCAGAATACAACTGAAATATGGAATTCACTATTACACAGATTTATTATTCTCAGTCGTTCATAATACAGCTTTGGTAAATCTAATAGTTGCTCATCTATTCTGTGGACAGCTGTGTGCACTACAATACTTATTGCTCTACAATATTTATTTTTATGTTGTGGTTGTATCAGTTTAAGAAGCTCTTAAAATGCTAATAAATCATGATTTGAGGTAATGGTCCATCCAAAAGATTAGAAGCAAAATTCTCTGAGAACTGATAAGAATTTATTTGGCACTATCTTCTACGCACTAGAAGATAGTCTTTCAAAGGTCAGTTATCCTCCAGCAGAAGAGTTGCTAAGACGTAAATATAGGCGAACATAAGCCAGACCTGGCAGTGATTTAGACTTGTGGTGGGTAATATTTATGAGAGTTCACAAATGTCTAAGCAGCCCTGCCAACTTATTACTTATCCTTTCAGTCTTTACAAAATTAAAGTTGTTCCTTCGATGTTCTGGCATTTATGACCTATACTGAAATGTTCATTTCTGTTTATTTTTACAGAAAGCAATTTCTCCAGCTTCTATGAGAGAGAGTGATCATGATGGGATTAGAATTTCTTTTCCAAATTGTTCTCTTTCCAAAATTCTCCAGTTACAATTACAGAATGTCCTGGTTTTAGTCTTTTTTGGTTCCCCCCCCCTCCCCGCTTCCGTCGTATGACTCCAAGCAAAACTTATTTTTGCACTTCTGTTTCATGGCAATACCAATACTGTACAGTCTTTCTGGCTAGTATCTTTTCAGTAATGAGGATAGTGATGTCTAAACCGAAATTTGTGGAAAATTGTGCTGGAAAGCCTGAGAAAGGTCATGTTTCTGCTTTCTGTATCCACTGGAGGTCTTCTGTGGAAAACTCGGCAGAGCATCTAAGCCAACTGCTTTTCTCAGATGAAATAGAGGTAATAGGATGTTTGCCTTACTAATGGCAGTGTTTTCTTTATTTCCCTAAGCTATTAATTTGGATTTTATGAACTCTGCGAGTTAGTTAATGGTCCTGTGTTGAAGCCTTAAGTATTGGAAAGAACTGCCACATGGCTACCCATACTGGCTTTGTGCTTCGGTCCCCTCTCTTCCTACAAAACTGGTTTCCTTATTATTTTATGTTTCAGCAGCGGAGTAAGTGTAACACACTAATGCTGTGCTGATGGGTCAGTGACCTACCCGTCAGATACCCGACAGAGAGAGAGACCCAGCAGCTTGTGTGAATGTACATGGTTAACATTCTCAGCACCAACTGGCTGCAGATGCTGCTCTGCTGGTCTGTGTTCTCCCAAGGCATCCATATGTGTGCTACAGTCAAAGCAGTGGCACACCTGGTGCAAGTCATCTCCACAGACATAAGGTGCTAGGTCCTGGAAGTGAATGCTCATCTCCTATTAAAGATCATTAAAGTCTCAACATTTGAGGGTGCTCTGAGCAGTAAACAGCACTGACATTTGGAGCTTTCTAGTTTTATAGAACTACTTGGAATCTCTGGCACTTCTCTATTATAGTTGTTTCTAGATATAGGTGGGCAGGTGGCTTAATAATGAAAACATGAATGAGGAAGATGTGAAACTATGTTGTGGAGAATGGGCTGATACTGTGCTTTGATGCGATCAGATAGTGAGTAAAACCTCTAGATGGGATAAATACTTAAGTGTGTGTATAAAAATAAAACCTGTAATGATACAGGCAAGAAAACTTTGACATAAAATGTTTCTCATCATGTCAGCTGTGCGTTGGATTAAGTTTCCAATACTGCTGTACTGTATCTTTATAAGGCTGAGAAAAGGGATGCTCTTTACAGACAACTTAGTCTAACCAAAGTACAAGCTGGTTTGGGTTTAAATTTTACTTCCTTATAATCTTTCAGGGCATTGTGTTCTGAAATACACTGCAAAACTGGTGCTCCTTTTTCTTTGGCAAACCTCCAATGACCATAATGCAGTTATCCCAAAGAAATTATGGACAATGCAGACTCTTTAACTCGGGCTTACTGCTAATCTTGATGGAAAACAGAAGGACACACTATAAGCCATTTATTTTCCTGTAATTTTAATTTTCTTGCATTTCAACATAAAGAAAAGCTCTTCATGGGAGTAATTGGCTTTGCTATGAACGTCACACAGATTTGCAGTTATATCTGTTTTCCTTTATGAAATATTGAAAATAAATCTTTGCATTAATTTATGTCACAAGCATCATGATAGTTTCTTTTATAACGTTTCTCTGTTTTGGATTGCAGATGCTGACTGTAAAAGAAAAAGCAAAGTAAGGACCAAGTATAGTGGACCCCCATTACTCGCAGGCTGTTGGGTCTGGGCCTCCTCCCGTGAGTTATGAAATCCACAAAGATAGCAAACCCACTACGTAGTTGAGTATGCCATGCCCGTAGCCACGCCCCCTCCCCATATAAGGTCTGGAGGATGGTCCTGAGAGGTCGCACATCTCGCGGAAAAATCACCCGCAAATACTGAAACTTGCAAGTAGCGGACCGGGAATACGCAGGGGCTCACTGTATTTTACCAACTTAAATGTAGAACTGATGGACGGAGGAGACTGGTTTAAGGTATCTGGGGGAATTAAATGAAACAAAGTGACACCTACTCAGAACTAAATGGTTAGTTTAACTCCAGTGTTTGTTCTGATTAAACCAGAGGAAAATTAAATAGTCACAGAATCACAGAATATTCTGAGTTGGAAGGGACCCACAAGGATCATTGAGTCCAACTCTTAACACTGTCTCCCTGGTGGGAATCGAACCCGGGTCTCCCACACGCCAGGTGGGGACACTTACCACTGTATGCAGGTATTCCTCAATATTTTAGGTAAAGGGACAAAAATTAGAATGTGTTATTGGATTCTTCATTTACTGTGTGTACACACACAAATGACTCCTTAAGTTTGTTTCTATTATGCAGAGAGTCATGAGTGGCACTTAAGCTGGATAGAAAACAGTTTTTCCCCTTCATGAAATTCTGAATCTGTAAATATTTGAATGTCTTTGTCTACTTAGCTTACTCGCAAGTCCTTCTGTTTCAGTTAATGATTTTTATCACTTAGTTGTTTGAACTTAGAAGTTGTGTAAATGAGGGTTTGTTTGGCAATTACAAATCAATTGCCAGAAGTTTTTTCCTAATTTGATAAGGGGAATTTTTCACCTGCAGACTCTCTGGATGAAGACTATTTTTTCTTGATTTGCAATAAATCAGCAGTTTGAGGAAGTGGAGAAAGAAACTTATATTCACCTTAAACTATTAGATCTAGTTTGGATATCAGAGAACAGTATTTAACAGATCCCTTGAATTACAGGTTTCATTAGGTTCCTTTTTTTTTTTTATTTCCTCCTTGGCTGTAAAGTCGTAAGGACAAACAGTGTTATTTCCCTTCTCGGCATATGTCACATGCTGCTGGAAAATGTGCAACAAAATGTAACATTAACGTTTTCCTGCCACTTCTAAAATTAAACAAAACCTTCAGGGAAAGGAAGTTCATGTTAATTTATGTATTCCTCAGCTTTCAGGCTAGGCAGGGAGGGTGGACACCACTCACAGGCACTTCTGAAGCCAAAGTTAGTTCTAGTTTACAGGTACAAAGTAAAATCTGATTATCCAATCTGAACTTTGAATGCTGATTCTTAAAATGCGATGAACATGCATTTCCTCCATGTATTGACTCCATTCTGTAGGATTCTGTAGTTTTAATATAATGAGCTTCTCAAATTAGTGGTTTAGACACTAGTAATCTATGCATTATGAAGCCTAAATCTTGTCTGTACTCCCTGAGGGGAAGTAACTGCCAGTGACTCTGGATACTTCTCAGCTAAGTAGCCAACTCCAAGTTTCTGATTTTCTTTGTTCAGTTGGGGTGACTGTTTTGTATTTTCTCAGCCTCAGAGGGTGGACTTCCAGGATTGCATGCTGCAGAGTAAGACTTACAGTAGGTCATATTGAGAGTAGCCAGGAGAAAGTCTCAGAGCAGTTTGATGTGATTGTGATTTTTTTTTTTTTTGTTTTTGTTTTTTTTGTTTAGGTTTGTTGATTATTCTGGGGTTTTTTTGTTTGGTTGGGTTGAGTGGGGTTTTTTGATTGTTGTTTTCTTGGGGGGTTTTTTGTGCAGGTGTTGTGTCCATTGCCAGGGTAGGTCTGTCTAGAACGTAATCTGCAATTCATCTTTTACTTAGACCTTCCTAGATATTTGGACTGAAGGCACAATGGAGCTGAAGTGTTGTTTTCCAGATAGTAGATAGGTGGAGAAAAGTAGTCATTCTGCATAACAAATTTAGACTAATGGTAAAGTCTGCTAGCATGTTTCACTCTGAGAAACATGCTGCTGTCTTACTCCTTTGTACCAACTTCTACTGACATACATGCATTTAAAATGAGATTTAATCTTTTAGAGTGTCTTTTCTATTTGCTGAGGACAGACTGGTGCAAGAGCTAAGGTACCCAGATATGTCAGAGAGCTATTAATGGGTGTTCCTTCATGTTCTTTTCAGTTGAGACCCACCCTTTCTTATGATCTAAGGCAGTGACGTAGTGGAGGTTGCAAGGCGTTCTGAAGAAGTTGCACTTCTCACTAGAACGGAAAAAATTTATCTTCCCCCCCGTCCCTCCAGTAGCATGTAGCAGCAGGAAACTAGGCTGTCTTGAGGGTGGAGAGTGTATCCCCTGGAAATATAGGGCAGTCACCATGGCAGCATATAGGAATTTATAGATAGTTATTTGAAGTACATGTTCTGTATAAGGAAAAAACTCCATGCTGCATATGTTTCTTTGGGAGCTTGGCACAAAATTCTTCCATGGATTTTACTACTTTGTGGCATAAAATGACATTTGTGTTCCTATTCTCTACTTCTAATCCTCTTTCTAATTGTTTGGTTTTTTAATGTTGCGGTAGTTTTTAAATATACATTGCATAAAGTTAGGGTCTAAAATATCTTTTTGCTTCTCATGGACAAACACGTTTGGAAGAACAACCTTGAACTGTATTCAAGTCTGCAGAGACATACAAAGTACTTTGTTTCACAGGTACTATTCCTGTTTCATCTTTTCCTGCAGAATAAATTTGGGTTAAGCTGCAGTGTGTCTATCTTACTCTCCTTTAGGCATTGATTTCTTTGAAGATAAAATCACAAGTTTTTGGGCAGTCTTTGTAGAGATCATACTTGGTTGATTAGACGTTTAAGTCCTCTGTGTTCTTCTTAGTGCGTGAAGGGAGGCTTTTTTATGTCAGATGCGTAACCTAATGGTACATTTTGTTGTATTAATTTCAATTTTTGTGTGAAGACTTATGAGTGAACAAGCTAAGAAATAGCTAAGAATCATAAATTATCTCAGCAGGATCACAGAGCACCATGGTTCGTCAAACCAATTTTCAGTCAGCCCTCTCCATGTATAACTAATGCTGGATGTTACCTCTCCACCATACTTTGTTATAAATTTAGGGATATATTCTCTTACTGATATATGTGGAAATTTTTCATGTTATTTCTCTTAACAGATATTGTGTGGGGACTAGTAATTCCATGGCACAGCTAAGGAAGCTGCTTCCTTACTTGGATGTTAGATTTTAGCAATAATCATTGCACATGATATCAACTGTTTTTGGTGCCAATGCTACAGGTTTTCAGCATCAGACATAGCCTTGAAGATGATTTTCTTGAAGTTCAAAGTTCCACAAGTGTTAAAAACAACTTTCTGAGAAAATTAGACAGAAATGGCTGCATTTCACTATCTCCCTTGAGTCAACTGCTAGTTACCCAAATGAAAGAAGAGGAGATTGATATGGAGGCAGCTACAGTCCCATAGCAGCACATGATGTGTCTACTCATAGCTTTCCCATAGAGAGTGGGAATTTGCAATGTACTAACAGCATGTGGTTCTGGTCTGGCATGCTTTGTGAAGGAATGTGGCAGACAACCTCAGGGGAAGATTATTCTTTCTGTTAGAACTACTTGTGCCTTATGGGCTGCCAGGGAAGCAACTTGTGAAAGCAAGCCTCTTGTGAATGGGTGCTGAGTCACATAATGGCGGAATGCTCATATGCCTCATGATTCAGGTACAGTAATACCTCGCCCTTCGTGAGGAAAGGGTCTTGTCAGGGTCTTACGAAATGTCTAATTTGCAAATATGTGCGGGTCATTAATATGCATACAGGCCATGACCATCACTCCACCCTCTGCCATTCTGAAGCACAGGGGAGTCTTTTCTGCTCCTCCCCACGGATCCTCCCAGCACAGGGGAGCAAAGGGAAACTGTTTCTGAGCCCTCTCTGCCTGGGGAGAGCCCCGGGGAACCCCTAGGCTTCTCTTTGTCCAAGCTGCCGTTTCTTGCAGCTGCGGCCTGGCTGCTGCCACCACGCATGCCTGCGTTGCCCCCATGGTAGGGAAGGGGTGTCTTCGGGTTCAGGTTGGTGCTCTTGGAGCCTGGGAAACCTTAACTTTGCAACATTGTGACACCTGGAGACCCTTATGGCAGGGAGTGCTGTCAGAGTTTCTTTCCCTTTAACTGCGGCGGGTATGATATGTATATCTGCCAGTGCTGAGTGCAGGAGAGGCAGCGCTGGCTGTATGACCCAGCAGAAGAGCGCTCCCCCCTGATGCAGTGACTTGCTGCGTCACTGCCATGTCACCACTCCCAGCTGGGCCCCACTGGCAGCACAAACCCCATGCCACTGCTCCCCCTCCCTGCCCCATCCCTGGTGCCTGTGCCATCTTGGCTGGCCAGGGCTCTCAGGGGCGGCCTGGTGCAGGCGGGCGGCAGTGGGGCAGGCATGTCTCGCTGCTGCACTGTCCTAGTGCACAGTGCTTGCCCCACCGCTGCCACGGCTAGCCCAGCCACATTTTCCTGGGGCGCTTCCCTTCCCCACGTGTAGCCATGGAAACAGTAACACAGGCGCTGGGCAGGGACCAGGGCACGGTGCCATGGGTCTATAAATGCCATGGTGAGGGGGAGGCCCTGCGTGCCCTCCCTGCATGGCTGGGCCAGTCCCGCCCCACAGGGAGTGCTGGTGCTGCCCCTCGGCAAAGCAGAGGCATTGCACATGTGTGGGCTGGGAAGCTTCATGAATCACTGAGGCCAGTCTTTGAGAGAAATTTCTTGCAAATCAGTGAGGTCGCAATGGAGAAGTTGCAATGCAGTGAGGTATTACTGTATTTCAGGCAGGCAGAGTCTGCCTGACTTAGTGAAATACGTTAGAGATATGTGACCGTCCAGATACAGAGGGGAAAATTTGGGCTTGTGATGAAATATATCTTTAATATATTTAGGCAATTGCCTAACATAAATGTGCAGCTTTAAGATTCTCTATATCTCAGGAAAAGCGGTAGCATCTGTGAACTTGCTCTATATCCAGACCAGCAGTGCTGCTAAGACTGTAAAAGCTCAGCAAGTGCCATCACCATGCAATGAAAACACCAGAACAGTACGTGCTCACAAAGAGGGACTTTCTGTTCTGTTTGTGAAAGCCAGGCTCCTGTCTTCCCTGTGCTGCATAAATGTGAACCTTTGAAGACAAGAATTAGGAAATGAATTCTAGAGAAGATTAGAGAGACAGTAGTCAATGACTAAATTACGACATGCCTTAGGGCTGTAAGAGATAGCATATGGAAAATCTGCCCATCAACTTTGCAAGAGTAGGCATAATTAAAAGGAGATCTGTTGATAAATTGCCTAAGCTTGATACAGAACTTTGGAAGAGGCTACTAGTGAATAGGGCAGATAGAGAAGTTAAGTCTATATGTAGTAATCATTTTTAACATATAATTCTGCATTTGCAATGTGGATGTTCAATGTATTCAGTTAAAGAGAGAAGAAGAGGGTTAGTAGAACCAAATGAAGGGGAAAAGCTGTGAAACAACTTCTACAAAACATGCAAATAGCTTAATAAAATGAAACACAGTCATGATGAAACATTTTCAGAATGTAGTCAATGTATTTTTAAGTCTTGGCACAATTACAAGATTTGTAACTGTAATCTGCATAGATTATATAATTTTGAAAGCATTTACAGGCTGCCTCTGCCTCTAACTATTAACTTCAGTTTGAAATTAGTTTGTTTCTAATGCAATATTGTAGTCTAGACTGGATCTTCCATCAGCGCACAGCAAATACTGTGGAAATCTTGATAAAATGAATCTTCAAAGTTATTCAGGTGTTATAATATTCCCTGATGTCTACAAATTGAAACTGAGTTTTGATTGTGCAAGATTAGCTGAAGGCTTACAGGTTGGCCCTCACTTGGTATGCTGATGCAAACATGTTTGCTACAGTATTTTCAGCGTAAGGGTACAATTGCACAAATTATTTACAAACTCTGTGCCTACTGCAGGTGTACATGAAAACCAGCAGCTGACACTTTAACCGTTCTTGTTTATGAGACTTCATGTCATCAAAAGTATGATTTAATATGGCTTCCACTGTAGCGATGTAGAATAAGATTAAAGGTCCACATAAAACATGCTCAAAATCATTATTTTCACTTGATATTTTCCATAAGCTTGATTGTACTTGTATGCAAAGTAATGACAATGTTTCTGTTGTGTTTGTGAATAATGCTGGGATTCCAGGGACTGCTTAAAGTTTTAAAATTACTTAAAACTTAAATATAGACAATGAAGGGAGGAATGACCTTTTTTTAATATGACTTTACTGACTTCAGGTCAATCTCTTTAAATCTCCTATTCCTGATGAAGTAATTAGAGTTTCTTTGGGGTTTTTGTTTGTTTGTTTCATATAAACCTGTTAATAAGTCCCCTTGCTCACTCCACCTCCTGAAAACAAAGCACAACTCAAACTGTAAGACACACAATGAGCAAGTGAAGATTTCTTTAATGAATTGAATCAAACTGTGCTTTTCAGTCTCACTTCATGTGCCAGTGTGCACATGAGACTAGAACTTGACCAAAAAGTCATTCTACAATAGGAGACATTCAATAGAAATTTTTGATTGCTGAAAGTAGTGCTTTATTTAGAGATGCTAAAGAGTAGGGAGGTCAGAGAAATCCTGAAATTATATTATGCTAGTGGGAGACAAAAATTTGGTGTGATTAAAGAAATCAAGATCGAGTCGGGAATGAGCACATTCAAATCTGACAGGTCAGGAAACTTGAGGGCTTTCAATGCTTATAGCAGCTTTCTACCGCTCCCCTTGCATTTTAAGCCCTTTTCAATTACGTAGAAGGAAATTTCAAATGAGAGCACAAACATTATTTTGCTCTGAAGCATGGTTTAGCTGAAGATTTCCATCTTAAGCATGTCTTATGAGGAATGGCTGAGAGAGCTGGGTTTGTTTAGTCTAGAGTAGAGGAGACTCAGGGGGGAACCTCATTACTCTCTGCAACTCTGTGAAAGAGGTTGTAGTGAGCTGGGGGCTGGCCCCTTCTGCCAGGCCTACAGTGAGACAACAAAATGAAATGGCCTTAAACTAAGACAGGGAGATTCGGATTAGGTATCAGGAAATTTTTTTACTGTTAGGGTGATCCAGCATTGAAATAGGCTGTCCAGGGAGGTGGTGTTATGTTGCCATCCGTGGAGGTGTTTAAGTGGTGACTGGATGTGGTGCTGGGTTTAGTGGTTTAGTGGTTACAGTGGTAGTGCTGGGTGGACAGTTGGACTAGATGTTCTTGTAAGTCTCTTCCAACCATGATGATTGTTTTACCCTTGTAGATCTTTGTGTGGCACTTCAATGGACATTTCTTTCCCAGTTTGAGGTTTCTGTCCTGCTCTGAGAAGTTTTGTTTGGCTGAGGAATAGCTTTGGGGCAATTATAAAGCAGTATTCTTTTTAAATGCAATAAGGAGTTATTTTGTTTTCTCTTCTCTGTATGGTTAAATAGGAGTTAATTTGGTTTTCCATATGAACGGCATCTGGATTGTAGTGGGTACTTGATTGAACTTAAGCAAGAGAGAAGCCTGTATTTACTTGAGTACTTTGTGTTCATAAAGGCATATTTACCACACTTGAATTTTTTCATGGAGAGTGAACCAAGTACACAGAAGGGCAAACACTAATATTTAGGAGTGACCTGCAACACTGTCTGCATCTTCCACCTTACCAGGTGGATGTCAAGTGTATAGGCATACCATGATTATAAGTAGGTTTAAGATTAAATTTAGTGGAAGCTGTGCAAATACATAACTGTATGATAGATTTTTTTTTGTTGTGTAAAAAAAAAAAAATCAACTTACTGCTGTGTATTTAAACCAAGATTCAATAGGGTTTGTAAACTTAATTTACACTGTAAAACCAGCAGCCTTTATATTTAATGTCCTTAAACTTGTTTTATAAACGAGTTGTTAATTCTTCTAGTTAATCTTTGATAGTTGAAAATCTTTTCATGCTTGAAGCCATCCGTTATTGTGTTAGAGGAAAAATGAAAAGCTTTCTTTTGTGAAATGTCCAACAAATCACTGCATTTGGAAGTGGTGGAGAAGGATAAATTTTAGGGTTTGAATTCTGATTAAGCTGTGTGTAATCTAAATCTCTGGGTGTGATTATACTGGGAACAAAACTCTAGTTTTATGTCTTCTACTGGAAATATTTACAAAAGACGCATCCTGTAAACTCATGATAGTTTAAAACCAAAAAACTCTACTTATCGCAGTAGTCTGAGTCATGCAATACTTGCAGAATATTTGGGTTACACTAAAAACTTTTTAAAAGAGGAAAAATAAATCTACCACCTTTCTTGGTCAAACCTCAATTCCTGAATGCTGCTATCCTTGTGCAACAGGAACTGTTATAAATCTTTCACTGATTGCAGACTAGTGTACCAAAGTTTTACTGTTTTGGTAATAAATTACTTGAAACTATTTGTCTCATATCAGTTGTTTTGTGAGCAGGAGTGTTTTAAGGATTCTTTAATACTGTAATCCCTCGATTATCACTGGGGGAGTTGGTTCTAGAAAGATGCCTCAATAAGTGAAATCTGCGAAGTACCAAAACATGTATGTAAATATGGCATGCCCCCTCAGCCCTGAGGAGCAGCAGCATGCAGCCCCAAGCAGTGGTTTGTTAATATACTTTTGAGACAGTGTTATAAAGCTTTCCTACCATTTTATTAATTTTACAGCACACTTATAAGTGAGTGAGCTCTGGTTGGACCCTGAGTGAGTGGCATCTGCCTGCATCACTTCTCTGCCTCACGAGGGGTGAACAAGGGGGGAAGCCGGAAAATGTCTTTGCAGGAAAAACCCCCGAGATGTACTGAAACTGTGATAGGTGAACCGCGAAGTAGCGTGGGATTACTTAGTTGTCTTTCAGTTTAGATTTTGTGGTTTGACTATAGTAGACCTTTTAAGTCTAAACATAAAACCCCTTAAAAAGGAAACAGATGCCTCTACCTTTATACCTTTTATTTGGAAACATTTGAGAAACCCCTCTGGGTTTTTTTTCTCCTTGGCTTAAATGAACCTGATAGTTCTTCACTATTGCAACTCTTGTAGGAAGTGAGATGTAGTACAAAGATGGTGTAGTAGAGTAGGGAATTGATACAATAAATTTTTTTTAAAAAAAGTATTGGAAAAAGTTTGGAAACAATACTCTTCCTAATTCATTGTGTGGAACCTGGTATACTGATGGTATGTCTTGATTTTGTTTTCCTCTTTATTCTGAACAAGTGCATTTCTCAGAGTTCTTTGCTTGTTTCTAATTTTATTCCATTCATCTGATGGGTTCTTGCCAATATGGAAGGAAAACATGAGCTTTCAGCTTTATTTCTTGTGTAAAGTCCAAATATATAACATTGACAGAAATAAGGGAAATGCAAGCATACAGAGGAAGGAGTGCTGAACTTTTCATCAGGGAGTTACTTTGCTGTGCAGACAGCATGAGCTATCACATGCATGACATGTGCCACCTAGGCTCGTTATGCACATTTACTGACAACCTGCATGCATAATGAAATCTGAACGAAGCCTAACTGCAAAGATTGGGAGGCTTGGATGAATGGAGCGTGGTGCCTGTGGTTCCATGCTTGTGGGTCTGGGAGCTGGACTAGATGATCCCGTGGGTCCCTTCCCACTCAGAATAACCTGTGAAACCTGTGATCATATAGTGGGCACTCCCTGGCTGAGACCTTGTTTGTGATCTCTGCCTGGTGATGTGTTTTATTTGGAGGAAAGCGCTTTTGCTCTCTCCCTTTTTCTCTCCTCTTCCACTGTGGCCCTGGATCAGTTAATTATCCTCAGAAACTGAGATAAGAAAGTGTTCCACGGAGTAACCCACCGAAGATACCAAGTACTCCCATTTTTGTTATAATTTGCAGAATGTCTAGCTTTCTCCCAGTGGCCGGTGACTTGTTCTTGCCTGATTTAAATACTTTTTAGCTAATCAACAGGAGAAACTCATGAACATGGACTGGACAGAAGCATTTTATATTGGGTTAGGAGCTGGGTGGATGGACAAGCTCAGAGAGTGTTGCTGAATGGTGCCACATCCAGCTGGCAGCTAGTCACGAGTGGAANCAGCTACTTGAGGGGAGGTTGCCACCAGGTAGGTGGTCTCTTCTCTCAGACTGACAACACCAGAATGAGAGGACATGGCCTTAAGCTACGCCAGGGTAGGTTTAGACTGGATGTTAGGAAGAGTTTTTTCACAGAGAGAGTGATCGCTCAGTGGAATGGTCTGCCCAGGGCAGTGGTGGAGTCACCACCCCTGGAGGTGTTAAGAGAAGACTCGATGAGGAGCTCAGTGGCATGGTCTAGTTGGTGGGGAGTTGGACTAGATGATCCTGAGGGTCCCTTCCAACTTGGAATAACCTGTGAACCTCTTTCAAGAGTTTTCTTTAATTCATTGAAGAGGGGGGAAATGGTTCTGGCTGTCACTTCTTAAGGTGACAAAGGGTGAATTGAAAGTTCTACTTGAGTCTGAAAGAGTGAAATGGTGAGCTAAGCACATTACTGGTACACCTTCCTTTGTGGTTTTCTTGTGCATGGCTGTTAACTGAGCTTAGCATTGCAATGAGATTCAGTGTGGTGTCACTGCTTCATGTGATGATACACAAGATGGTGTCACTTCTGGGTAAACAGGAGCAGAAATATGGTTTCTTTCAGTATGGGGAAGCAGTAACATGGTGCTGGTGTTTTGCACATGACGGCTGGCAGGACAGAGTGGGCTGCTGAGATACTAGCAAAACAGGCAGCAAAGGCTTTTTGGATAGCTTTCCTTCAGACAGCTTCAACCTGCAAATGCAGTCAGGACATGAGGTTCAAGAAATGAAAATAAACCAAAGCAGAAATCCAGGAAGTGTGTACAGTACAAAATAGCCTACAGAACCAGCTGCTCTAAGCTGCTGCTCTGCTGTTTCTCCCTGAAAATGAGTGTGCAAATTTGTGCTTAAACTGTATATGAGGGTTTGTCTGTCACTTCAGGTTTCTCATTAACTTCAACAGATATTTTTGATAAATAAAGCTATTGTTTTTTCAGACTAACATTGTTTGATTCTCAGGTTATTAACCTCATAATCAATGACTAAACGGATAGGGGAACCTGAGGGAAGGGCCACAACTGTAACTGATGGGCACGGATTTTTATCCTCGCCTGGCATTCCAACAAACTCCCTACATTAGAAGTGATTTTACATGGAGTGTGGACTGGGCTCCTAATGGCCTCGCCAAGACCATACTTCTATATGCTACCTTGTGATGTGTAGGTAGGTCATAACACTTCAAGATGTGGTGGCTGGCTCGTGGAACATTGAGCAAATGTCTGAGAGGATCCTTTATCCAAAACAATAGTTAACTTTACTGTTACCTTGCTTGCACATAAATGTGTGCTGTTGTAACAGAAAAATTATTCAGCAGCAGCTGCTGGTTTCTATAAATTCCAAAATACACGGAGCTGGATCTTTAGGGCTGAATACCTCTGTGGTTTGTTTTTCTTTGTGTGTGAGAGAGATACGGTTTCATTATTCATTTTCTTCAAGTGTTTATCCCATATTATAACTCATTAAAGTATTTTAGGGAATCTTGTAAACTCATGGTTTGTTTCATTGATTAAGTAAGAGTTATGTGTAGGAAAGAATTTATCATGACAATTGAAACTGAACTGCATAGTTTCCACTCTATAAAAAGTGATCTGCAAAGCTGGAAGATATCATTAGACTTGTGTTTATAACTCAGGATGGCCTCATTTCACCAGTTTTTCTTGCAAATTAGTTCCCAGATGTCAGATCTATTATCCAGTTGCCAGCTATTGCATAAACTCCTGAAGTGTGAGATACGACTTACTGCTCTTGCACTGACCTCAACTGTCAGCAGGAAAATAAATGATCAAGAAATAGATTGGATGAAGCAAGATTAAGAAAAGCAAACTTAATATCTAATTTCAAGTGGCCTTTGATTGCACAACTATCACAATTGTATCTGAAATACAAAATCTTAACATTTCTTTACTATGTTAGCATAAAGCCTTGTATTCTTGGAGTACTAGAAAACCTTTCCACTAGTTCGCAGCCATGTTTAAATCTCAAGCTGTCTGTCTTCTGACAGCATTTCTGGGTAATGTAGAAATGAAAACCAATACTTTTAAAATTGCTCTTGTGTGGGGAACTGGTTCCTAAGCCTATGTCTCAGCTTGTTGGTATTTTCTTTCTAAAATCAGCTGCTTCAGTTTGTGCCCCATGTGTTCTTATGCAAAGTGTTAGAGAGAACAAGGTATCTCAATGACACAAGTAACATGTCTGCCCCATATTGTACATTGCGTGGCGGTGTGAGTCTCTGGAAGTGACCTCTTGGAAAAAGTCAGCTCCTTATTGCTGGACTACTTAGGACCTTGGCTTCATTCAAGATTAGGTTGCTCTGTCTTTGTGGGAGTAGTTTTCTTTGGCCCGAAAGATGGGGTTGTTCAAGTGTAGATCCTGTTACATAGTGACAACCGCACCCTGGTTTTCAGAGTAGCCCAGAAATCTCCTGGGCTGAACCATAGTTGGGGAAGGCCTTCATGTCCTGAGGAAGCAAGAAACTGATCTATACAGTGCTGGGAGGGGTTGGCCAGACTGCAGCAGCTGAAATAGTTTTTTTGCTTAAAGTGTCAAAATTTCCCTACATCTTTTGCTTCACCCGGTTTTCCCTTAAGGGGAAGGAAGTACCCAAGATTCACAAAGGCTTTTGGCCGAAAGGAATGGCAAATGTCAGAGGGTCTGCAAACAACCGAAGATTTATTAGCATGGAAATTGGTATGTATATTAGTGCTTGACCTACTATATAAGCACAGAGCAGTGGTTTTCAGATAAATCAATAGAATGAAATGAAAGTGAGAAATTAGAGNGGTAACAGGTTTGGCTAGGTTAGGTAATAGGTGATAGGTTGGACTTGATGATCTCTGTGGTCTTTTCCAACCTTACTGATTCTGTGATTCTGCGATTCTGTGAAAAGAGAAGAAGAGTCCAGTTCCGGTTTCAGTGTTAATCCAGGAGATGGGATATCAATCCTGATTTAAGCATCGATACAGCCTTGGCAAAAGTTCTCTTTCCCTCACAGAATATCTCTGTCCTATTTCTGGACCTCTGCATGCTGTCATTGCATTTTATAATCTAAAGACTTGGCATTTTGAGGAGTGTGAACAGAACCATAGTCTTGCATGAAGATACAATTTTTCCTGTGACTTAGTTGACTTCTGTAGGAGAGGCACTGGTTTTTCCATTTATCCACAATCATGTAGAATCTGCCAGCATTGCTATTGTTAATCATAGAATTCAAAAATCACTATCTAGTTCCTATGATAACTGGATTATCTTTTTAAATAAAATTTTATTTATATTCTGTGTTGTGAATGTTGGAAAGCTTTGCAAGCTCTCTGCCTGAGCTGAGCCTTAAAAACTTATTATAAAATGAGATTCTTATAATAGCTCATGCTTTTAGAAACATAAATGCATACTATAATGAACTTGCAGGTAGTATCCTTTATGTTTGCTGTGTAATAACTCCCTTGCTTATTCCATGTGTTTTTAAATCCAAAGGTTATTCATGACTAGTTGTGACTGTCCTACAATTTGACACCTGTAATACTTACAGGTATCTATAGTTGTCCATAGACATATGGATGAAATTATGGCTGACTAATCAGCTGGCAAGACAAGCAACATATTTATGAAAACCCATGAAACACCCTTTCTGTACTAACTGGCATTAGTCAGATGAACTCAGTCTTGTGCCCTTGGCTTTGACTTTGTTTTCAGATATCAAGGTCACTCAATAAGAGTGCCTTGCTGTGTTATATGGCAAAGATGTAAGGGAGTCAGATGTAGCTTATTCCAACTTTGCAGACCAAAATGATTAATATTGAGCAGATGGCAGACAGTTCACTGTAAATTATGCAGGGTTGTCAACTCACTAGTCATTGAATCTCAGTTCTAAAAAGTGGCAGCGGGTTAATGATCTAATTCTATAGAGAGAGAATTGCATTCACAAAATAGTTTTTCACTCAAATAGGTTTCTAAAATGGATTCACTGTACGTTTTATTAGGCTATTGTTATTTCTCCATTTAACTTTATTTTCTCTGTGCAGACTCATTAGATGGCTTCATAATCAAATTGCAAAGTTGGTCATAATTACACAGTCAAAAGTAGCTAGTGGATCAATTCAACTGTAAGTTCTAGCTGCTAGACCTGGGAAGGGGTAATTCTTGAGAGTTTTTTATAGACATTTTAAAGAAATTATTTCATTTTTAACAAAAAATCCATATCTCAGAGCACCAATTCGTAGTGGCTTTTGAGGCCAGGTGCACAAATAAATATCTAAACATCACTTTGGTGGCTAAATCTATGTAGTTTACACTGAATTTATGTGAGGCTGATGACAGTGTCTTTTTGTGTGGTTCAGAGAGCCAGCTGATTTGGGATGTTTGTTCTTTGTTTCCAGTGAACCTGTTAGCGTACCTAACCTTAAATGCTTGTATTTTGCAAAAATGTCATAGTGACTTCCTCTGAGATTCTTGCAGAAAGTGCCAATTGTGTAGATTCCCTTTGCGAGTCAGTTGAAGAATAATAAATATTTCCTATGGGGGTAGGAGTATCATTTTGATGTTATTTCTTTAGAAAAATTAGACATTTAAATTGTCACAATTATTTTGTTTCCACTTAATTTACTAGGTTGTCACTCAGAGAAAACACATTTAAATTTGAAATACTCTTTCTTCCACATGGCATGCTCTAGCTCATGAAATACCTTAGCATGTGTTGTTGATGTTTTAGGTATATAAAATGCTTATTTATTTTTATGTGTATGGCTTTATGTACGACCAGCTTTGAAAATTTTGGAAATACCTGCTCTATGCCTTGATTTTTTAAAAGAAGTTTTTCTTAAACACTGAAATGCTCTACTGGGAAAAGTTTCAGTATTCTAAAATAGATTTTTGTCCTCACAACAGGCAGTCACTTTCATAAACTGTGAGAGAGAGAGAACCTGCAAAGTTAAGCTTCACTTCCAAATAGGTACAACTAAAGTAGGGGTTTCCCTCAACTTAGAGGGAGTTTCTTCTGTCCTTTGAATTATTTTTATGTCTGGAACATCTGAGATCATTCCTTCGCAAAACCTTGCTTGCGCTGTTTTTTATCTAAGATTATGTTATTTTTCCTAAACATTAAGGTATTTTGTGCATGCAGTGGCATTTTGACAGAGTAGGTAACAGTGATGAACGATGCACTGAAGGAAGTTCAAGATGGGTTCCCACTGTCTGCATTTAAATTCCAAAGCAGGCACAGAAGAGGCCTCTTTTCCTTCTGTCTCTTTTAGTATAATGGGCCCTGAAAAAGTGGGTACTTGAATTGCTTTTTAACACCCACTACTCTCCTCCCCCTCTTTTACTTTAATGGCAGCGTTTTGAAGTGTGCTGGTGCCCTTTGATCACTCTGCTTTTACTCTCCCTAGTCCAGGAGCAGTGGAAAATGCCTGCTGTCTTCTCTGGAGCAGGACTTTGGCAGCAGCCTCTCAAACTCATTGGTTTACAGCAGAACGAGATTAATAGCAACAAGGACAGCAGATCTTAAAGAAACTGAGCTACTTTGTGCGGCTAGGGCCAAGGAAAAGTTATTTTAAGCAAGAAAAGGCTCTTAATGTTTCTGTGACCATACATATGTGGCTCAGTGGGCTTTGTCCTAAATCAGAATTTCCTAAGACTGGGTTATTGGTAAGGATTAGGTGATCCAGCTGCCTTAAGGAGCAGGGAAGCTACAGGATGTTGATTCTGCCATTGTTTTCTGAAGGAAAATGTCATGAAGCTGCTTAAAATTTCCTACAGGCAGTTTATGTGACTATCATAAAAATGCTCATGAGCAGTAGAAAAAGTACAGTTATGTCTCAGTGATGATAGATTCTGTATAAACGGTTTTGAGGATGCTTGTCCACAGGGGTTTGTATTTTGGAAGATGTGTTTCTCAGATGCTTACCTGAGAAGATTTTAAAGGTTTGTTTTAAGTGTTTGAAAATTGCTGTGAAGAGAAACTAAAGCACAACTTTAATCTTAGCACTTTCTAATGCATTGCAGATTTGATATTTGGGGTTTTTCTAATTTTTTGTCAGCCTCACCATTTACAATTTTGGAGTTCTTTTTTAAAAATATCTGTCCATATACACCTTAAATCATATCAAAGGCATTTGATTTATTAAAAAAGAAAATTGTAAGTCTGTAGGAATTCAGTGTCTGTTGTGCAATCATATTCTCTGAATAGTATAGTATTGCAGCAGAATTTGGGGGCTTTGCTGGATCTTTGTGCAAATAATTGAATACCACATTTACATTCAATCTATTTCTTCAGTTTTAATAAAAAACAGTCCCAATCAGGAGCACTATTCTTAAGATGCTGGACACCTTGGAAGTGTTGAATGTGCTCACAAAAAGTTCTTGGGAAGATGTGACTGTGGTCATCCTTCTAAAATACCTTTTCCCTTTCAGTTGTATTCTAAATTTTTGCCTAAAAATGTGATTGTGGAGGTGTGCCTTTCTTACACCTTTAAAAATTATTTTGAATTAAAACCTAGTAAAAACCCCTCATGTTTAACTTCTAAATATATTTGAATGACCCAGTTGTGGGCCCAGAGCTTCTTGCGTTGTAGCCTCAAAAATCATCTCTATTCTCTGTGGGTTTATACTTGTGCTGAGGCACTTGTGTACATTGACATATTCTTTCAGATGTTAGATTTTACTCTTTTAGATTTTTGAAATTTTTGTTTGAACTTACATGTTCTGAAGACATTTTCTGAAGACACCTCTAAATGGGCTGTAAATACACATTATGAAATTGAAGACTCTGTAACTCCTCTGTCTTAAAGAACTGGATATGATATAAAAGATGATGCATTTCCTGCATTAAAATTTTCTGTTGTAAAATACGCATTTGAGAACCATCCATTTATCTTCAAGGTCTTAAGAATACTAGGAAACTTTTACATTAACACTTACCACTTAAAAGAAACGTCAGTGAAAAGAGAGACCATAAAATACAATGACAAACAGAAACTTCAGCAGTAGGGTGACAGTAAACGGTCTAGTTCAGCATAAAGACTGCTGTCCATGATGAAGTTTTAAAGCTATGTTTATAGTGGAATTCCACTCCTCTGCGCTGTCATATGATTTTTCTTTTTTGTTTTGTTTATCACCCCACTCTGGTTTTAGATGTTTTATTGTTTTCCAGGATTTTTTGAAAGAATGTGTTTTTCTGTTTCTCTTCAAAAGATGGTAGGCAAACAAGAAAGAAAGTAAAAGTGCATTTTATGGATTCCTCTGTATTTCATCAAGAAAGATTAAAAATGTATCCTGCTGTTGTGAGGCCAAATGTATCATTTGAAGGGCTTTTAAAGCGTGGTGGTGGATATACAATAATGCCACAAGGAAGAGTTGCACATCCATTGTGAACACCCATACAGGGTATGTTTCATAGTTTAAGCACCTGCATTGTGTTAACAACCACACGGCATTGTGACTTGCTTGTTCTGGGAGTCAGAATTCCTTGGGCTGCTCATGGGATTTTCCTAAACTGTTGTGTGCCTATGCAGAAGGGAGGAATTCTTCAAGAGGGAAAAATGGCCAATATTTTAACCGTATAGCAATATCTATCGGCAAGGACTTTTCTAGCAATTTTTTTCCCATTAGAATTGGTTTTCAGCACAAACGGCTAAACTTTCAGTTAAAGAACTTGGTGTTGCTCACCAGTTTTGCATGAAATGGCCTCTAAATCCATGTTAAAGTAAGCTCCCATAATCGAAGTGGTTGGTTACTACTTGGTGTCTGCACTACATAACTACTCAGCCCCATGGACATGGGGTTGGTTTACTGCCAGCTGGATGACTCAAGTTGATTGTGACATCTCAAAAAGAGAAAATTGAAGAAATAATCCTCCTTCCCTGCTTGATTGTTCAATAGTACATTGCTATTAAATGATCACTATCATTCCACTTAAAAGAACTATGTAGTTATTTAGCACAGCTGATTGCCAACTGGTCAAGCTAAGTTATGCCCCACTAAGGTCATATTTTAAAAACTTTAGCCATACCGCTTGTTAATATAATTGTTAGCTTCAAACTAAATTTACTTCAGCAGTAACTTTACCAGATGTAGTAGAACTACATTAGTATCATCTTTTATTAAACATTCTTGAAGGGTTTCTGTGTTTATATATGTCTCTGTCTGGTATTTGGTTTACCTTTTGTAAAGCCTAACTGCCTTGGAGACTTTACTTGTATTTTAAAATCTTCAGTTTGTATTTAAATAAAAATCTATTACTATCTAAAACATCAATCTCTTTAAGTTATACTTGCTGACTCCACATAGGCTGTTGTTTCATGCAAAACAAACTACTTCATTTTGTTATTGTAATTGTATTGGATTGTAATTTTGCAATATTTAGCTGCAACAGGAAAAATAACTTTTTTTTTTATTTCAATAATAAGTGTGCACAAAAGCAGATGTAAATATCTTTGAAATCTACATTCTGCTACTGAGCTTTTCCCCTTGCGGCTGAGCCTGGATAATGGTAGCATTGACTTTACATGATTTTATACCTTGGTTTTTTATTTATGTGATCAAAAGACTTAGATTTTAGGGTAGTGTGTTATAGGTAGGATGGTGTGTTGGTAGCAGGATGGCAACAGGTTTGGCTAGGTTAGGTAATAGGTGATAGGCTGGACTTGGTGATCTCTGTGGTCTTTTCCAACCTTACTGATTCTGTGATTCTGTGAAAAGTGTCAGTAGTTATGTGTTTTCAACTCTCTTTTGGTAGTGATCACTTAGTGATTTCTGTCTTCTACTCTTAATCTCACCTGACTTTTGACTGTGCCTGCCACAAGTGAAACAGGTGCAGAAGACTCAGATAAGAGAGGAATCTCACTGTGGTTGTTTCTAATGGGAAGAGAATTTTCTTTGTAAGGTTTAAGTTCAGACAGAGCAATGTTAGTTAACTGGTTTCTTAAGTATCCACAACTATGTACTTTCATAGCATATTTTATAGTTTAGTTTGTACTGCATTATTGTTTAGATTTGAAAAAGTACCTCTCTTTCTCCTCAAATACTTGCATAGTGGATCACAGAAGCTGCTTCTGCAAAGTTGAGAGAATTTCTATGATCAATACCCTTTTCTATACCTTTGGTTCTTCAGCTGCTTTCTTCGTAGCATTGGTTTGGCTGATTATTTGTCTGGGAGCTGGAGAGGAGGTGATAAGGAGTCTAAGGCAATAGGGTACAATTAAACTTTTAAGGTGTCCGTAGTGGGCTAGGTATAAAACCAGTGCTTCAAAGTATCAGTTAAGTCTGTATGCTCACCTGGGCTAGAGATTTATAGATTTTTGATGAATAGTCCTTTGTTTTCTGGCTTCATGGGGATCTCAGGCACACAGAGTAAGACCATGATACTCCAATTTCTAAAGAGTAACTTACTTCTCTTAAATTTGCTTCATCAAAGTGAATTTAGCTAATTACCCCCAGTGTAAGCTTATCCAGATATAATATATCAAAAGTAAGGCCCTCAGACGATTCTGCATAGTGTCTGTTGAACAGAAAAGCTGCTAGCTTGTGACTCACTGCCCTCTTACTGCAGGGTGCCCGGGAGCACGGACTGCAGCAGACAGTTTTGGTTCAGCCAGTAGCTGCTCGGAGACATCTCCGACTATGCCAGAGTTGCTCAAAATCTTCCATTAATGTTCTCTAAGGTAATTTCTGTGATAGTGCTGTTAACCCACACAACACAATATGCTTTATAACTCAAGTAAGAGCAACAAAATTCAGCAGAGTGTCATATGTCCAGTCAAAAGTGCAGTGTAAACACTATGAGTATAAAGAGCCAATAACACAGTAGTAATCTTCCAGGATAATTATAATTCCTCTCACATTGATTTACCATTTACAAGATGCTTGTTGTATAATTTGAGAAGAGAAAAATGCCTAATTCAGTTGAACAAACCAACATCAACTTTTCTTTCCAAGTTCAGCATTCCGCATGACTTCTTAGTTCAGCTTCTTCCAAGTTTTGATTTATCTGTGGTGTTTGTTACTGAAAAAAACTTTTGTAGCTTCTGTATTCCAACTTACCTTATTTCTTATTGCACTTATTGTGCTCTCCATTTCTCTCCCTGAGTCCCAGTGTTATTTATTGCAGAAAAAAAAGTATCGTTTTTGAGCTCTTGGTACCCTATTTTAGCATCTTAAACTTTTCATGAGTAGGTGAAGATAGGAGTTCAAATTCCAGATGCCCACCGAAATTTCAGCCTCTTGGACTTCCTTTGATCTCAGCATATATCTGAGGAACAACAGGTTTTTGCTTACATAAGTACCTGTTTGGAGGAATGAAATAGTGGAGACCTCTTGTTACCCCCATTTTTCCTCTGTCCATTCCTATGAATGGACATATGTGGTTATGCAACATGCACTCATTGCAGGTGCTGGAAAACTGAGGGTAGGCTGGTGTTGCTGGAGGTGTGATGCTCTTGGAGAAGATGGGGCAGGAATACTTTATCCCCATCCCTTTGCACAAACACCTGGGCAAATTCAAGTTGAGTAATATGAAGATCTGCTGCATCTATTGTATGTATTGTACTTTCAATGTAATGTTTTACATAAAACATGAACGCTTGTGTTGTGCAAACTCTAGTCTTTTGGAAATGGTAACAATATCTTGGACAGACACATCCCTCTTCACTATTTTTTGCTTATGCTGGGACACTTCCTAGTGTATGTTTAATGAAACCAATTTGTAGCAGTAATTCTCTGTAAGAAAGCTGTTTGCCGTACAATCTTGAAAATAGAAATTGAAGGTAAGTAACAGGAGTCAAATATTAAGAATTTGTAGCCTGTATGTGTTGGATTGAGTAGTACTGGAACAGAGGAGAACCTATCAAATGGAAATCTTCAGTAGATATTCTCTGGTGCTAGGTACTATAAAGCAGACATTTCACTGTGGAAATGTCACAGTTTGTGTATAAAATATCTAATAAATTCTGCCATGCCTGTTCTCTAGAATTTTTAATTTTTAAAAGTTTGCCTTTTCCTTAAAAGAGTCTCTTGTGACATGAGATGCCTCAGTTGTGACCACAATGTCATAGAAAGCAGCTTTCTTATGTCTGTTTTCTCTGCTAAAAGTGTGTTTATACACAGCTTTTTCCTCTTGTTTATAAGTAATTCTCCCAGGATAAGAATGGGGCACAATAAAGGTGCTTTTTTGCATACCAGCTCAATGAGCAAGACAATTTTCTCTTCGAGGCAGCTATTTAACTGTTGATCACAATGATATTGTAGTGCATCAACACTGCCACAATACAGAGTGCATACTTTTAATCTCTCCATACTTTTCTGCTTTTCCCTAATTTGTCTGGACAGCCACCAGAAGCAAGCTATTTTGCTCCAATGAATGCTTCTTTTCCCTTGTTGTGTTTGCATATAAAGTCTATTTCTTCAAGAAAATTTTATTGTTAAGGTCCACCATACGAAACATTAAAAAATACACCATTAATCTTCTAATAATTGGTTTCATAATTTACAAATGGCATCACCATATGTAATGACTGTATACTTAGTCAAGTTATTTTTCTAGTATATGATTTCATTTATGTTGGCACAGCATCTTGTGATGAGCTTAGTGACATGGTCTAGCTAGGGGGTGTGGGGCTGGATGATCCTGTGGGTCCCTTCTGGCTCGGAGTGGCCTGTTAGACTGTGAGGAAACTAGGTTTTTGTTTACCACTCTGGGATGTGTGTTCGGTCTCTGTACGGGTGTTAGATGGTGAGTTGGACTAGATGATCCTTGTGGGTCCCTTCCAACTCATAGTATTCTGTGAATCTGTGTTGTTGAAATTTCTATTCAGCTTTTTATAGGGACATTCGTCTACCCAGCCCCTTTCTTTTAATTTTTTTTAGGCATCTAGTATTTTCGTTCTATTTCTTTAATATAGTTGAAGAGATTGCCATGTGTGTGTCAGAGCAAAAGACTATTGGTCAGGTCAAATAACATTTCCTGAGCTAGTATTTACTCATTCTGTGATTTAGAACATTCGACAGTCAGTTGCCTGAGTAATTTTGGTCACAAAAGAGAAAAATCCTTGTATGTGCCTTATTTTAACTGAAAACATTGGAATCCATAATGAAGTGTCATTGCAAGTTTCCACATCATATGCTTGGAAGTCAACCCTGCACTATATCTGACAGAAAGGAAACTGGAATCAGGTCTCTGGTGTCACTTCCTCTTAATACCAGTGGTAGTTGTAAAATGAATTAATATACCCACATAACTACCTTCTCAGTGATTTCACTTTTAATGAGAACAGAAGGCACTTGTTGCTTGGCAGACATCATGTGTTATGATGCCACAGGATGATCTTCCCCTTCATCAGCTCTCACGCTTGGCGCTTCTGTGCGAGGTGACAAACTGGAATGCTAGTCCTCAGAGGATGGGAGATGTAGCACCAAGAAATAAAAAGTTTCTAATATCATTTATGTTTGTCCCAATAAGACTATTTACCCATGTGTCTAACTTACATGGGGTGTCCAAGCTCAAGTCATTAGAAATGGTTCAAGCTTGTGTGACTCAAACACATGTTTGACAATATGCGACCTCTCAAACTCCAAGTACTGAACAGACACTTTCCAGTCTGTAGCCAGAGCAAGAGTAGAGGGGTCTGTCTGATACCCATGAGCCAGGACTCCCTGTCCCCTTCCAAACCAAAGGCTGGATGGTTTCAGTTCTCCAGCATGCGAGGTTGGTAGGCTTTCTCCAATTTTATCTAAGCTGTTCATTTCTGGTTTTGCTGTTACCATCACTGTTTACTGTGCCTCTAGTACAGTTGCACTGTCTGTCCAGTCTCTGCAGCAGAACTGCATCATTGTAATTTCTGCTTGCAAAATATCAGATCTGGAAATGAGTAGCAGAGACATGTTGGTGTGCCTGGTGAAAGAAAACTGAGTTCTGTTAAAGTGCTGGTGATCTTCTAAATATGCAAAAATTCATGACTGAATAACTCAGTCTCAAATCTCATTAGTATGTTGCCTGAAAGAATAGGCAGGTAATTTAAAAAAAAGAAAATATTTGCAACTGATTTCTCTTATTCAGATTCAGCTATGTTAATTGTAACACAACCCCACAGTCAGCCCTCTGGAAACAACTGAGGCACCAGGGGACAGCTGATTTTGCTGTTAGGTGTGGCTGTAGTAAAGACAGGAATCTCACTCATATCATCATCCTGTGATAGTTTTGAGTGGCAGACTATGAGCTGCCAGTCATTTGAGTGCACATGTGTAGCCTTGAAACAATCATTACTTCCAAGTGGAGCTAGGATTACTATGTCTTTGTTGGGTTTTTCCCACTTTCTTTTGTTAAACGATAAAAACTTAGGTTGCTTCATACAGAGTCAATTTCCAGTGTCTTGAGCTTTTTCAGTAACTCATCTATCATATGATTTCATTTATATTATAATAGGAGGTGAGCTGTTGTGACAAATTCTACTTACAGACATCTAAAATTGCATGCACCATGAGCAGCAGCTGTGGCAGTGGAGAGCTGCATGTTAGATTACTTCCCTGAGAATATTGTCCCAAATTGCTCTTGAGTCCTTGATCCCAATGTCAGACAGACTTCCTGTAGCCTGCTGTTCTTTTCTCAGAAAGTGTATGTACTCGTAATTGCTATCTTTTTTGAGGATGCTGTTCCCATCATTTTCAGAATACTGAGATTTGGTGTTTTCAGATTAAATTGTGTGAATTGATAATTTGAGATGTGGGGCAAGCAGCTGATTTATTTTTTTTTTTTTACTTCTCTGTTGATAATTGTAGATAGAGTCGGGGATTTGGATGTTACTATTAGGACTTTGCGTTTTCACACTGTTGCCTTTTTTTGTGTAAAGTGAATTCTATCTGGTGTTCTTTGAGCTTTCATGAGCTTTGAGCACCTGTAGAAATTTTAGGCAACTCTTGTTCTCATGTTCATTCTATGCAGTACAATCTGTTTTAAGTAAAAGCTGAAAAGAGGGCTTTACTCCCTCCCTCGAAACATCAATTTTTTTCTGTCTTAAGGATTTGGTTTGGTATGTAATGCTTGAAGGCAATGGCAAGTAAGTTTTAATTCTCTGACGGTTACCTCTGGGTTTACTTATGATTAAATTATTCCTTTTTATTAAGGAGCAGACTCACGGGAAATGCTTTATTTGACCATAACCTACCTCCAGTACCATACCTCTTAATACATCGCATAGTTCTGAGGTGGAGAGTGGTTTTGGTACTTGAGGTTCCACTTGTCCATTAATAATATACTGAGCTAAGAAATAGGCTGCTCATAATTTTGGTGAGACAGGTCTAGTGAAGGTATCATGTCATCTTTGGCCTGGAAAGCTTAACAAAACCTGGCATATTTCATGAAATTTTGCAGAAATGGGAAAGTTGGTCTTCGGCGGGTCAAAGCAATTTGGTATCTCCTTTAGGTGGACAGTAAAGCTGAGGAAGAGGTTGAATATCATGCTCTGAAATTCTTTGAAACTCTTTGAAAACTTTAATGATCATATAAAAATTCATCTTCCACAACTGAACACGACTATGTCTGAGATAGGTGGTTTCCTTGGTTGATTGAGTAGCTCTTCCCACAGTGTCATGGCTTGTTGTCCCTTTGTCTGTCCTGATACAGCTGTTGTGTGCTGTAGAATAGATCACCAAAGCCTTATATTTTCAGGATGATGTTTGTAAATAAATTTGAGTTTGAGTCCTTCTGTCTGTATGTCTTGATAGATATGTTGATAACTTGAGTGCCAGCAGTGAGTTGGAAGACGCTCATGCAGTGGTGTTACTTCTGTGCCAAAGGACATGTGCTGTGTGAGCAGCAATGGCTGGGGATGTCTAGGAATCCCCTTGTTGCTGCCTTTTCTATGCCAGAAGGATTTTCAAATGATTGCAAACTTGTAATGCAATTACGTGTGTGTCTTAGGCCATATGACTGAATAATCCGCATGTACACAGTGTCCGGTTATGTAAACGCCTTTGGTATGAGATGATAAACTTATACTCTAATGTATTAGAAAAGTTGCTGCTTTATTGGCTCATGTAAACACTCTACATTTACTTTGATGTCAGGATCAATTCTGCACACAGCACAGGGCATGTGAAAGGCTTTTGTCTTTAGGCTTGTTTTGAGACTATAGAATGCTCCAACACATTCTCCTGTAATTGCAAAGGCATAGAGACTTAGTGTTGAAATATTTCCTCTTTTCTAATTCTCCAAAGCGTTTTTTCTTGAAATTACTACGTTTGTCTTTATTTACAGAGGGTTTTTTGTTTGGTTGTGGTTTGCTGTTTTTTTTTTTTTTTAATTGTTTTACTCTTTGAGCTAGTTACAGTACTGTAGAGCTGGCAGTGTGCTGTGAAATTCTATCAGTATTTAATTCATAACTCTTTTAGAGTCTCTTCACGTCTGTTAGTATTTATATACTTGGCTTCTGCCAAGTCTTTTAGTATCTCTACTTCCTACTTAAGTGCTTGAAGTGGTGAACTTTAACCAAGATACCACACAGAACTGCCAAGAGAAACCACTTATGAACCATTATCTTTTCTTTAACTCATCTGGAGTCCCTCAGTGAGCACACTGCCTTATGCTGTGTGTGCAACGTTTTCATTTTATAGATAACAGAAAAATAGTGTAGGAATAAGAGAGAATCTTTCTGTTCAGAAAAAAACAAGGCTATCAAGCAACTGGTGGTACTTTGGAAGCCGATGTCATTTCAGGAGTGCCCTTGCAGTGTTACATCCTGTTTTATTTGCTGGTTCCATTCTGGAGGTTCTGCCAGACTTTTGTTTCTGCTCTTCTCCTGCTGCACTGCTGCCTTTTGAGGAACAGGCTTGGATATAAGAAATGAGAATGAATTTGAAATGCATGCTGTAATTCAAAGTCGTCTAATGTGGCAGAACTTCTCTGCAGCTTTGTTCTTTTGAATCCTGATTACTTAAATTTTGTTGGATGTGGAACTACATTTTTAAATAGCATTTTAAAATTTAAATTTCTGTTTGAAGAAATGGGACTATCTCTCCAGGTTACTTAGGAGCTTTAAGCCCATAACCTGCTGTAAAGCAATAAAATTACTGATTTTTAAAGCCAGGTCGAGTATTTATTTCATAATGTATGTGAGATGGATTGACGTCTCTTTTAATCCTAAGTAATTACTGCAACACTTTATGCAATTATCTTCCAACTTTCAGGTCAACAGAATAATTACATAAAAAGATGAACCTATTTCTCTTCCAACACCCATTTAAGTGGAAGAGTAAATTAGACTAAACAGATGCCATAGATTCTGTTTGGTTAAGAGGAGATTTATGGCCTAATATTTTGTTAAATCACAATTTCATGTTCACCTGTTTTAGAAGAATGCAGAGGTTGATTTACAGGATTTTTGCATCAACTTGACCTTTCACTTACTGATTGTTTTGGTTTTGTTGGATTTTTTTAAAGAAGCCACTGAAAATCCAGAAAATATGAGCTCAAATTTGTATGGCTAGACTGAATGGTATTGAAAAGGAAGACTGGCTGCATGCTTCTCTTCCATAGTGTAAGATGTTCTGTTAAATTTCACTTGAGTTTTTTCTGATTGTTTTAGCTGCAGATTTACAATGGACGCTCAGTTTAAAGATCAACACGTATTTCCAAATGCCATCATGTTGCCATTTTAAATAAAGTGCCCTATGCTTAATTTGGTGTAACCTTGGAAGGTACTTTAAAACTTAAAAAAAATATTTTTTTTAACTCAGATTTTCTGTTAGACTTGTGTTTCTTTCAAAAGTGAAAGTGTGTAGTGTTATGGATGGAGGGGGTTTGTGGGGAGGGGATGTGGCTAATGATTCTGCTTGGGGTTTTTGGGATAAGGCAGAAAATTAGGATTTATTTCTTTGTTTCTCTTTTCTTCCTCTGAAATATGTATACAGACAGAAATGACGTATTTTAAAATACAACTTTCTATCACAATATAGAAATGACTGCATTTCAGATAGTACTGAGGAGTTTTGCCTTGTCCACAGCTTTCATTTTAAGGAAACTTATCAAGGAAAGAGTTAGTGTTGCTAAGGAGTAGATACGAATGTCCATTCTGATTGTCTCTGTTTCTAGTATTGTTCTGGTAATTACCTCTAAAAATTAACAGCAAGTAAAATACATTTCAATAATGCAGAGGAAGTGAAGACAATATAAGGTGTATTTTTTTGCTTCTTTAATCCTGCTCTAAGTAGACACATATTCTCCCACTATTCTCCTTACTTTCTCTTACGTTTAGGTCCAACATCACATGACAAACACAAAACTTTTGAACTAACTACAGCATACCTTTGTTATTCCATAACGTGTATTGTAGCTCTTTCTAGAGCTCTACTATGCACTTTCTTTTATAGTTTAAATATTAAGGTATTGCACACATGTTATGTTTTAAATCTGAATTATTTATAGCAATTCAACTCAAACACTTGGGTTGTCAAAAAAAAAATTATCCTCAAGATGCCTGTGGGTTTCAAGCTCTTGGAGTGCAGAAATCATAGAATGGTTGATGTTGAAAAAGTCCTTAAAGATCATCTAGTTCCAACCCCCTCTCAGTGGCAGGGGCACCTGCCACTAGACCAGGTTGCTTAGAGCTACATCCAGCTTGACCTTGAACACTTCCAAGGGTGGAGCATCCATGACTTTGCTGGACAGCATGTTCCAGTGCTTCACCACCCTCACAGTAAAGAATTTCTTCCTAATATCTAATCTAAACATACTCTATTTTAGTTTAAATCCATTCTCCCTTGTCCTGTCACTACACACTCTTTTAAAAAATCCCTCTCTGTCCTCCTTATAGGTTCCCTTCAGGTAGTGGAAGGCCTCAATTAGGTAACCCCGAAGCCTTTTTGTGTAGGCTGAACAATCCAAATTCTCTCAACCTTTCTTTGTATGAGAGGTGCTCCATCCCTCTAATCATCTTGATGGCCTCCTGTGGACTCACTCCAACAGGTCCATGTCCTTCCTGTTCTGGGGACCCCAGAGTGGATGCAGGCGAGGTGTCACCAGAGAAGAGCAGAGGGGCAGAATCCCCTCCCTTGACCTCTGGCCACGCTGCTTTTGATGCAGCCCAGGACACAACTGGCTTTCTGGGCTGCAAGTGCACATTGTGGGCTCATGCTCAGCCTCTCATCCACCAGCATACCCAAGTCCTTCTTGGCAGGGCTGCTCTTGATCTGTTGATCTACAGTCTATATTGATTCTGGGGTTTGGCCTGACCCAGGTGCGGTGCCTTGCTCTTTGTCTTATTAAATCGCATGGACCCACTTCTCAAGCTTGTCCAGGTGCCTCTGAAAGGCATCTCATCATTCAGGTGTGTCAACTGCACCACTCATCTTGATGTTATCTCTAAACTTGCTAAGGATGAACTCAATCCCATTGCCTATGTCATTAAGGAAAATATTAAATAACACTAGTCCCAGTACAGGCCCCTGAGGGACACCACTTGTCACTCTGACCCGTTGACAATTACCCTCTGGATGTGACTGTTCAATCAGCTTCTTATCCATCTAACAATTCACTCATCAAATCTATTTCTCTCATTTAAAGAGAAGAATGTTGTGGCGGACCATGTCAAAGGCTTTAGAGAAGTCCAGATAAATAACATCTGTAGCCCTCTCCTTGTCCACTGATGCAATCACCCAACCATAGAATGGCACTGGTTTAGTCACAAAGGAGTTGGCCTTGGGGAAGCCATTTCTATCTTGAATCACCTCCTTGATCTCCATGTGCCTTGGCATAACCTCTAGCTTTAGAGAATCCATGATATTTCAAGGATATTTCAAGGCAAAGAGGTGAGGCTGAAATGTCAATTGTTCCCAGGGTTCTCCTTTCTACCCTTTATAAAGATGGGTACAATGTTTTCCATTGTAGAATTATTTTGATTGGAAAAGAAATCTTAAGATCATCAAGTTCAGCTGTAAAAGGATGTTGTTGTCCATTCTTTGCTTAACACCGACACAGAAATTTTTTGAGACACATTTTACTGTATCCATCTTCATGAATTTCAACCTTCTCCCCTTCCTTCAAGAAACAATGTGGAACTAAATTGTAGTTTTATATTAACATATTGAGAGTTGTATCCTTCTAGTGATTAGAGTTTGCTCCTGGTAGTGCAGAGTTAGCGAATGAATTTCTAATGGCATCAGTGCTGGTACTATGTGAAGAACAATTTCATGTTGTTTTCTTTAATTTTATTCAGCACTGGTATCAAAAAAATCAGATTCTTATAGAGAGACCCGTAAATCTTCACAGTGGCTGCTATGTATGAGTAGGATGACACAAGGCCAAACCTTCATCCTCTTTGAACATTTGACAGAAAACTTTAAGGTTGCTTTCACACCTTTTAATTTGGTGGTTTGGTATATTTAAATGGCAGCTTTACACATTTTAAAATTAGGAAAAGCATGTGGTTCAGTATATTAAGTTGGTTCAGCCTGGATACCCCTTTGTTTGGTCAGGTGCTGGTACACTAATTAAATTAAAGCCTGTTTGCATCTTGCCGACCTTGCCCAACATCGTTAGAGATGTCTTCACAATGCCTCTGGTAATCCAGTGGAGTAGAATTGCATATTTTAAAAGTTATTTCCAAATACAGTGCTTTGTAGTTTATTGCAATGGGATGCTGGTGCTTCCCTATAAAATCTCGTCTTTGCAAATTACCTTTTTTTTTTTTTGAGTAGTCAGTGCCAAGTGCAGCAACAGTAAATATTTGAGTGCAGTTAACCAAAAGGCCTTTATGTCTATTTTAGTGATAGTAATCCAGTTCTTCATTTAGTTCCAGAAGTATTTATAGATGTCACAAGACACTTTGCTTACTTATTTTCACTTATTTTCACTGCTGTAGAAAATCCTCTTTTCCTCGTTTAGAGGTTGCCTGGGATGCTAGCTAGCTGTTAATGTATAAAAAAAACCTGCTAATTCTACTGCAGCTCTTTTAAAAACTGAATTTATCTAATCCTGATTAGATCTATCAAAAAAATTGAAAGTACAAAGACTTCTTGATTACTTATTGTTTTCCCTCTCCTAACTACAGGCTATTCTAGTAGCCAGTTCACTATTTTTCTCTTGTAAGATCATTGGGTCATTTGTTACATGATGTGCATGTTGCTGGTTTGATTCTTTCTTGTCTTAATGGGCAGAACTGAAAATTTGTTAGAGCAAGGTTTGTCATGAAGAAAAAGCAGTGCCCTAAGTATGCAATTAGAGTTCATCAGGTATGAATGATAGGAAGATACTGCAAAATGTCTTCTGTTTTCTCAAATTCCTGTGCTGCTTGTAGATGTGAATTTACAGAATCAGCATGATGAATACACTTTTGATGAAAAACTTTTACATTTGACTTTTTTCAGCGTAAGAATTTTCTTCCTTCGTTTTTGGCTTAGCTCATAATACAAGTAGTATACGATACAAATAGTGTATTAGTTTTTATATATTCTCACAATTACTTCATCTGAGAAAGTAGCATGCTTTCTTTGATATTTCAAGTGTATATGCTTAGTAAATATGCTTAGTACCTGTGACTCTAATCCCTCACAGCACCAATATGTATTTGTCTTCTGTCTGTCCTTCTCCAGGTGATTTGCTTCAGCCCCTGCCACTCTCAGTTCAGTTATTTCTGTGGTTGTGCCATAGAACTTGTTTAGGTTACAAAGAAAGCCAAAGCAATGAGCCAGCAGGGCTGGATCTTCCTGTGTTGGCTCTGATGCCAGTTTAAATATTTTGGGAACTGAGGATGTCGGATAACAGACCTCCAGGAGCCTGTCTTTCTGAGTGCTGCTGGAGTGGTATTCCTTGAACAGCTGTAATTAACAGGCTGTTGGGAATGGGTCAGCTTTCACAATGTGAAGTGTGGAGCCGCAAAGGTGGAAGCAGGGGAAGTGTGTGCATGCTCTTAGGAAACCAAAACCCTTTCTGGTGATTAAGCAGAAAGTTTACCTTATGCTTCTTCTCCTCCTTTTCTTTTCTTGAAAAACATTTCTTCTTTTTTTGCTGTAACTACTAATAGTGAGATTTTACAACTAGAATATAAGTGATAAACTTTTTCTAAGGAAGCATACAACTAGAAAAGTTGCTGAGGAGGTCATTATGCTAGTGAAGGCAAACTGGTCGAAGAAATTGCATTGGACTATCTGAAGTGCAAACGCAAATGAGGAAGAAATAAACAAGGCTTAAATTAAAGTGCTTCATTTCAAGCCCTATTGATGTTTCTCATTGAAAACCCCTGCTTCATTGCATACTTTTTGTACTTTAGAGAAGAGAAGCAAGCAAACCTTTCTTCACCTTTATCATTCCCATACCATTTGCAGGTTAACACTTGTACTGTAATCCCAGGCAGTTTGGTTTGTCTGCAGTTTACAGTCATGCCTTGCATGAGATCCTGACTGTGTCAAAAACCAAAGCAGAGCCCTTTTGGAAAGGGAAGCTCCTCACCAAGCTGCGACTTGTAGACTGCTGCGATCACCTGGCGTTGGAGCGAGACGGCCCGCCAGAGCCTGAGGGTAACACGTTACAGAGTTTGACTCTGTTAAAACAACACCACAGTTGCTAAGGAGAGCATAATTAAACCAGACTATTAATCTTGAAGTGCCTACAGCTAGCTCTGTTCAAAGGCAGTAGCCTTTTGAAGTTGGTACTTCAAACTGCATTGCAAAGGTGGGCAACTGGAAGTCACACGTGACCAAAGCTACCCTCGCCCCTTGTCTTGGGGCTGTTATTTAACGCAAAAGTTGTTTGTGTCATTGTCTAGGGCAAATGTGAATAGACATCCTTAAACCAAGATGAGTGATGGTATGAAGTTAGCAGCAACAGTGTTGTGCTAAACTTCAAACTCTGTGATTCAGAATGTGTGTGAAAAAGAAGCTGAAATGCAATGGAGAGCAAGAGCAGAACAAGAATCTCTGTTTTTGGTGGGAGCTCTCAATCCTGGTTGTACTGTCTGCATTTCTTAGGTCCCGGGAATTACAAACCACCTAGCAGTACAGATTTATTCTGACTGCGCTTGAGCATGCAATTAATTCTTGTCAAATTAGCCACAGCACACAAAATTAAGTTTATATAAACCTTGTTGCTTTTCTTTTGTAAGTTATGGGAAGAAACGTAATATCTAATCTCACTAACTTTGTGCCGCCAATGAGCTTTAGTTTGTCTCCTTGTTACTGCACTGAGTTCATGTGAATGTGGCATAATTGGGATGCCTTTATTGGAATACCTTTAACTGGAATCCCCTGCAGTCCATCTTTTTTGTTAAATCATGGCTTTCCTGTATTTTCTTGCTTCGTATATGTGGCAAGGAAGGACTCTTGTGGTGTTGTTAGTCTGGGTTTAAGGAGGTGTTTATCAACATGCTGTGACAATTGCTTAAGTATGTCTGTGTTACAATATCCACCAGAACAGTTGATATCATTACCCTAGGGGCTAGCTGCAGAGTAGATCAGTGGATGTAAGGCTGATCACAGTCTAACAAAGCTGGCTGTGGAATCATTTCATAATAGAGAATGAAGGTTGTGTTTTAAAATAAATAAATAAATCTGTAGCCACATATATAAAGAGAGCCTGTAAAAAAAAACTACATATAATAAATTTTTTCTGTGTGATATGTTACTTTGATATTGGGTCAGTTTAATACATCTGATCCAGAAAATGCTCTATTATTAAGGAAAGTAAAAAAAAATATATAGCCTGTGTTAAAAAGAATTCCATTTCTTGAAACTCGTCACACCAAAAACTCCTTTTAGCCACCATGTCTCTGGAGCGACAGACTAGTTTAGATTTTCTACTGGTGGACTGTTAACGATAGTGGTTAAGGAAAGTCTTCAGATAATTATGAATCCTAAATCAGGAGAAGTTGTTTTGTTCCACATCTGCTAAGGAATAAAAAGCCTTCTCCTCTTCCCTGGTTGCAGAAACTTAAGAGCAGAGGGCCAGGCAGTGGGAATGTAGCACAGTGGTCTGTCAGGCTTTCAGGAGGTGTTTGGCTGAGGAGAGGGTAGTTTAGTTAAGTAAAGCAAATTTTTCACAGCTTGATACCTAAATCCATAAATAGTATAGGATACCATTTTGTGTCATGTGCAGTCTAATTTTATTCTTTCAAGATGAGGAAATGCATAAATTAATGTAACTGGGACCTGTATATTGAGAATCTGTACCTATGGAAAAATAACATCCTGCTACTAGAAATGAAACCTGTATGCTACAGTTTATGAAAAAATCATTTTAGGTAATTGACTGAGTTGATACAAAAATAAGTGAGGGGAAAATGATATAGAGTTGATTTCATTTACAGCAGATTATGCAGTAATCCCTCAAATATCGCCAGGGGCTGGTTCCAGAGAGATGCCGCGATAAGTGAAATCCACAAAGTATTGGTAAATGCAGTTAAAAACAGTAAATATGGTAAAGATGGGGGGGAAAACCCCATGATGTATTGAACCCACAAATGGTGAATCACAAAGTAGTGAGGAATTACTATATTTCTAAAAAAATTTTTGCACGTACAGTAATCTCTCATTACTTTGTGGCTCACTATTCATGCTTCAATACATTGTGGGTTTTTTTCCTGCAGCTTTACCGTATTTACCATTTTTACCGCATTTACTACTACTTTGTGGATTTTGCTTATCGTGGCACCTTTATGGAGCTGACGCCCTGTGATATTTGAGGGATTACTCTATTGGTATTAGCTTGTCATGTTTTAGGAATAATATTCCCCATTTTAGTGCTCCCACTGCAACTCTCCAAACTATCTCCTCTTGGTCCTCCATCCTCTTCTCCCTCCCCCTGTTGTGGGATGGAGAGGAGAACTGGAGGTACAAAAGGTAAAGATCATGGGTGGAGATAAGAAAAATTTACTGGAAACTGTGACAAGGTAAGAAAAAAATCAGTAACAGCAACAAGACTAATGACAGAGGGTACAACGAATGTATGATTTGCGCAAGTTCTCACTAGCAGCAATACCCAACTTCTCCCTCCTCCACGCTTGCTGAGCCAGTAGGGACCCTTTTCTCCATCTCTGGAAAATTATGTGAGTTGGTATAAAATAATCTCCAGGTCCTAGCCATGCCTCTTCCTGTCTACTGCAAAAATTAACCCTACCCTGGCCGGAACCAGGATATAACCTTATTATTTATTCCAAACAATCACCATTAGCCATCTTTGCACTGCTCCATGAAGTAGACACTTATTCCAAGTACAGTGCAGTTCATTACTACATTTATACCCTTTCATTTGCAAGGAACGGGTCATGCCAGGGCTCTTGCAGAACTTCAAATTCTCAAACACACGCAGGTCATTAATATGCATGCAGGCCATGCCCACTGCTCCACCCCCCGCCATTCCGGAGTACTGCCTTCCACTCCTCCCCTTTGGGCTCCCTAAGCACAGGGGAGCAAAGGGAACTGTTTCTGAGCCCTTTCTGACTTGGGAGACCCCCCCCAAGAATCCCATGGCTTCTCTTCAGTAATGCTGCCACTTCTGCAGCCCAGGCCAGGCTGCTG
>WEKX01009961.1:0-10758 GCA_013390025.1 Pitta sordida | reverse complement strand
CCCCCCAACCTATAGGCACTACACTTGTCTTGGAGGAGGAAGGATTCCCATCTGTTCTCTTACTTTTAAAGGGCCTGAGGGTGATCTTTGCAATTTTTACTACTTGTAGGCTGTTCGGTCTACACAACAAAGGTGAATAAAAATTACCATAAGCCACTGATTTTACCTTTTTTTTTTTTTTAATATTTTTTCACATACAGGTGTCCCTAAAGGAAGGGGGTGGCAGTTTTGCTGGTTGCCTTGTGACAGCTTCAGTCTTTGGAGCCTTTGTGACCCAATTTAGCTTCCCTGGCAGAAAATGATGTACAGCATACAAGCCCAAGCTGGGCTAAGGAATCAAGTCAGCGTGGAAGTTGCAGTGCATGCAAGAGAGGGATTGGAACTTTGGTGGCAAGGGGAGAAAGACATCAGCGCAACTGTTCATAGAGTCTGAAGCTTGCCTTCAAAGCAATTTTGATGGGGAACGCTTTACTGTAAAGAGCTATTTCCAGCAATTTTAGGTCCATACAATGTATTACAGCTTTCCAATAGTATGGTTAACATTTGCTCCTGAAGCTGTTAGTGCCAAAATTCCTCCTTTATGTTTTGGTGTTTAAACGTGACCAACTATCGTGTTTTGGGAAGCGGTGGGGTTTTTTTCCACAAGAGCATGCTCTTGAGTAAGTTCCATCCTAGATCAAATAAAATGATAATGAAGACAGTAAAGCAGACTTGTAATCAAATTTCCTAATGCATACCTTTCTCAGTGAAGGGAATGCTGGAATTTTACATCTGTTGCAGTTGATGTTTCATGACAGAAACTTCCTAGCATCCAGACACGTTCTGTATGAGGTAAGACGTACCCGTATGTGAGACATGGAAAGATCAATTTTCCCTGAGTATTGGTTAAGTTGATCAGGCTGATATTTACAATGAAAGTTCAGAGAGGAACTGAAGAGAAAACCCCACATCTTTTAGTGAGTTTTCTTGGGCATGGCCTGTGTCCATACTTTTTAAAAACAAGTCACAGTATTTATACACTTCTGATCTGTTTTGTGGTCTTGTTTTTCTTTTGACCTCTGTCAGCTGGACTTCAAACATCACATACCTAGAAGTGTCTCTTAAGCATTGATCCTGGATCTCAGTAGCTGTAAATATAACTCTGTTTAACTTTTTGGTTGGGTTGTCTTTGAAATCTACTTTTAAAGCCAGCAAAATATGTAAATGCAATGAACAGTGGTATGATTTGTTCAAAGAGTCTCCATAAATTTTTAGAACTGGTTCCAGAGATGATGTTTAAAATATGTTTATGTCTATTCAGTAATCTGCTTGAAACTGTTCTAAGATCTTTGTGATGGGAAAATAATCTTAATTTAGAGCAGGTCATTCCCTCTATTTTGATTTTTTTTTCCTTGGCTTTTCTACACACGTATGGAATGAAACTGAGGTGGTTCTTGGACTGTTGTACTCTGGTTTTATATGGACTGTGCATTTTGAGTTTTTTGAATGAGTTTAGATTTGTCCTTTACTCCTTATGTATAGGAATTCTTACTCATGTGGATGTGTTGCTTTTGAACAGATAAAGGTTAGGTGTTTGAAGAGAGTGATGTTTCTTTCAAATGCATCATCTATGCTGGTGACTTTGGAGTAAAGTCAGAAGTTAAAAATAGAACAAAATTTACAGAGGAAGGACCTGCTGCCTTTCCTAGTGGCAAAGAGGGGCTGCAGCTTCACACAATATCACATCATCTCCCAAAAAGTTCCCTGAACACTGATAAGCACCTGTACACAGAAGAATGGGATGGTCTGAAGGCACCACAGCCTTACTTCAGTGAATATGTTACAGGATGGTGTGAAGGTTTGAAGTAAATTGGGGGCTGAGCCAAAAAAAACCCCACCCCTCACCAGGTTAAAAAAAAAGTAAAGTGTGGAAAATATAAACTATTCACTTCAGTAAATACACAAGCCATGATACAATAGTATTAAACAACAAAACCTATTGTTATGAGAGAAAACCTGAGATATCCTACAAGTCCTGCAGTGCAGACAATCCTGAGGGAAAATTTAAGATATCCTGCAGTCCTGCAATGTGAACGGTTCTTGAGAGAGGATCTGAGATACCCTACAGTCCTTTGACGTGAAGAGTCCTGCAGAACTCAGCCAAATTCCAGTAGACAGTCCCAGAAGAAACTTTGCTCAGGAGCCCATAGAGTAGCTGGAGCTTAGGGTGCAGATGACTGAAGGCACTCTAGGGGAGCCACAAGAGGCTCTCTCAGAGCTGGAACACACCCCCTTATATACTGCATCTGTGGGAGAGAGTGTTAATGAGCCCAAAGGCTCTGCAGCTGTGACCTGGGTATTCTGGGGGTATTGCTGGAAATTTCCTCCTCAAGCTGCTGCTTCTGGTTTTTTCCTCTTCCAGCTAGAGAGAGAGAATGACCTTGGTCACTAAGGATCAGTATCCACAACAAAATTCTGTTGTAGACTGAAGCCAAAGCACAAAGATATGGAAGGTATATACACAATGGAATCACCCTAGGACAGATGGCAATGTGGTAACCTCTTTGACCTGTGCCAGCTATCCATCAAGAAACTACAGATGCCTGTCATGTGACCCTAAATTTAGTTTATTGGCTATAGTAATCAACTCTCCCCTAAAAACAAAAAAAATAGTAGAGAGAGAGAGAGTTCTGGTCCTGACTCATGTGATCCCGCTGTGTGTCTAGAAACTCCCAGAGTATGTCACGGCTATGCTGCCACTATTGCCTGGTCATCCCACCAAGCCTGGTCTGGCCTGAGATGTCCACAGGGCCACTCCGCTGCTTCTTCTCAGGCTTCTCAACCACTGCCCTATGCAAGGGATCCACAGGGAGCTCCATGCCTCAGCCGGCCCTGGCCCCCTGTCACCTGGTGGCGTCTGACGAGTGCTGAGAGCTGCCTGAGCTTCTGCTGCCGCTCTGCTGCCATGGCCCCATCCCGATATCTCTGCTGGGAGAGCCACAGACACGGCATGCTGTGGGGCACAGACCCTGCATGTTTGCCCTGAAATCCACTGCAGTCAGCATGGCGGGGGAAAAATCAATTAGAAAAGAAAAGAAACAGGATTAAAATCATAAAAATATAACATTTCATAACTGTTAGAGTGATTCCATTACAAAGGTGCTAACAGTTTTCATCGATGGCGTAACAACATATTGGCAAGGTCCGCTGAGGTGTCCCCTCCTCTCTTGACCAAGGTCCTCCAAAAGGGCAATTGACATCCCCTCTGATTAGTGAATCTGTTGATGATGGTTCCCCATACACGGGACTCTGGCAGACTGGTCAGGCATTAAAGGATTTGGATTTCCTGGGGGCACTGACAGTCAAATTAACTGTTAAACGAGTTAAAACATTACAGTATACAAACTGTGTGTACCTTTCTTGAGTTTTCTTAACATACGTTAACTAAGACATGTACCCTGATTAACATTTGAATCTACAAGCTGTGCTGGCTGCTTTGTTGCTGAGTTGCATCCCCTTAGTAAACACTGCTGCCCGAGAGCACGCTGACCGAGCAAGCCCCTCACCATACAGGCTCTGGGACTCCACTACTCCAGCAGGAGCAGGACAGGGGCTGAGGCTGGCACTGCCTCGCAACCATTGCCTTGTCAACGGGGCTGGGCTGTTGTGTAGCCAGCCTTGGGATGTTGGTGAGAGTTCCACGGGGCGGGGGGTGTGTGTACAGGCTTTGAAACTCCAGTTTAAACGTGTGTTCTGCAGCAGCACATGTAAAAGTGAGGTGGCAGTTCCAAAGGGAAAGATCGCAGTGCTGCCACTTTCCCCCCACCTCCAGGACCAGCACTAGGTCCTGAGCTTGTTTTCAGTGGCACTGCACAGCTTGGCATGGTCCCTCACAGTCCCATGACATCCTCAGGCTGCCTGCAGGAGGGAGGGAGCGAGTGGTCTCCTTCTCTGACTCTTCTCTGGCTCTGACTGCTGCCCCTGCCTGCCCAGTTTGGAGCTCCTTTCTCCCCTCCCCTCCTCTCCCCTCACCCGCCCCCACATCCCAGAGGAGATATTTACACAAACATCTCCTGTATTAAAAGAAATTACTGGGTTCCTGGATTTGAACAATTTTTTTTTCTCTGGAGGTGTTTGGCATTGAAACGTGAACAGGATGGCAGCGGAAGATTTGCCAGTGCCAGCAAGCTGGCCACGCGTGTACCCCGGAAGGGAACATGTTGGGGAGGTCTCAGAAGTATACATACAGTTCCTCCTCATCCACCACCTGAGCAATTTTTCATCTAAGCACCTATAATTTTGGTAGATATTTCACTGGCTTTAATAGTGACAGGCATAAATTGAAGTCAATGACACTTAGTTGTTCTCTTGTTCATTGTTTATCATGCAAAACCCAAACCAACTAAAAAAACCACCAAACCTTCATAAACCTAACTCTGATTACATGGTACCAAGAAGGTCTTTACTGTTACAAAACATACCTGACAGTCTGGTGAGTTTGGGGTTTTGGTACAGGTACATAGCCTGTGGAGGGATGATGGTCCTAAAATGACGTGACTTTGAGCTGAGGCACAAAGCACAGCACCTTGGTTGCATTACAGAAAAATAATTTTTTAAAGGAAGTTTGTAAGTGACCTGATGAAATAAAGGGGCACTCAGGGTATGTCTTTCCATATCCCACTATTTAACAAACCGAAACTGATCGTAAGGTAACTGAGAGTACAGAACGATAAACATTACTTGTTTTTGCAGGTGCTATGTGCTTGCTGAACTTGGGAGCTGTTCATGTGACTTGCACTGGCATCCAGAAGGAGGTGATTTTTTCGCACTGTCTACAGTTATACTCCCTCATTTGCGAGGAACAGATCATGGCAGGGCTCTCACAGAATGTCAAATTCGCAAACACACACAAGTCATTAATGTGCATGCAGGCCACGGCCATTGCTCCACCCCCTGCCACTCCGGAGCACTGCAGATATTTTTCTGCTCCTCCCAACGGGCTCTCTTAGCACAGGGGAGCAAAGGGAACCATTTCTGAGCCCTGTCTGACTCGGGAGATCCCCCTGAGAATCCCTGGGCTTCTCTTTGGCAGTGTTGCCGCTTCTGCAGGGCCAGGCTGCTGTGACCACACATGCTTGCAGCCCAAACCCCATGCTGCTGCTCCCCCCAGCCCTGGTGCTCATGCCCGCTGCATCCCGGCCCTACACCACTTCCCGGCCCCCCACCGCGTCCCGGCCCCATGTCGTCCAAGCCATCTGGGGCTGTCTGCACGGCGTGGCTGTGGGCTGGGCATATCTCACTGCTGCACCATCCCAGCCACTTCTGCAGCCGCCACCTGGCTGCTGCCACCATGCGTGAAGAGGTGTCCCCCAGCTCTGGTCAGCATTCTTGGAGCCTGGGAAACCTTAACTTTGCCACACTGCGACACCCCGTGCCCCTTATGGCAGAGGGGAGGCATCTGTATCAGAGTTTCTTTCCCGTTGACATCCACTGGTCCTGGGAGAGGCAGTACTGCCTCTACGGTCCCAGAGGGCAGGGGAACAGAAGCCTCCTCCTGGTGCAGCAGCACCTGCCCCCTCCCAGCACACAGCGCTTGCCCCACCTCGCTTGCCTCATTTTCGTGGGACAGTTGTCCGGGTCAGAGACTGGGGCATGGTGCTGTAGGGCTCTAAATGCCATGGTGAGCCGGAGAAACCGCACGCCCTGCTCGCAGGGCTGGGCGAGTCCCACTCCACAGGGAGCAGCTGCACCGCCCCTTGGTGAAGCAGAGGCACTGTGCATGCATCAGCTGGGGAACCTTGCAAATGGCTGAAGCAAAATGGTGAGAAATTTTCCTCGCAAATCCACAGGGCTGTAATGGAGGGGTTGCAATGCAGCGGGGATATACTGTATATTGAGAATGTCAAGAGATGTACCTTTTCTAAGTTTTCTCTTGCACTGCTTTGAGGGCCAGAGACCATTTCATGCTCATCCTATCTGTCCACATGCATAACTGCCATCATCTTCTGCGAGTTTTATGCAAATAGTACTGTTTTAGGGAGACATGAGTAAGGACTGAATGGCTAAGAAGGATTGCAACATTGCTTTTGGAGCAAGAACAAAAGTCTTGTGGAAGTGCTTCTTGATTACCCATCGGTCAAACAGTCTGCATAGTCTGGAGTTAGGGTTTTGATCCCTGATGAACTTGAGAAAGGAGGACAGAATGAAGAAAAGGAAAAATGATGTAACTGTTGAAGATTAAATAAATGTTTTTTCTCCCCACTTTGGCCAAATTGTAACTTCTGAGACAGTGCACCGCTTGTGACAAATCTTTTTGAATTAAATTTCAGCTCACTAAATATTCCAACATGAATCAGCTTCTTGACAAACAAACATAGAAGGGGTCTTCCAATGCGTGATTTAAAGTAGTGTGCTTGGCTTATTTTCTATGGAATGTAATTTGTGTCTGTATTCAGGGAAAAAGCATGGTCTGTGTATTGACAGAAAAGCTAGAAAATCCTTCATTTGGCATTGCAAAGGCTGGTGTTTTCTTTTACAGAATATTTTTTATAAACTGGAACTGTTTGTTTGGCTGCTGTCTTTAAGACAGAACCTTAGTGATCAATTATTAATACTGTCTTAAACAGTGGTTTTTTGACTGATGTTTCAGGCCTTGAAATTGTTGAAGAAATCTGGTGCTTTAATAAGTGAAGCCGTTCATGACAGCCACACCAGGTGTCTCGTAGCTGGCTTGCTGTTTCCAAGACTGGTTGATGTCCAGCTATCCAGTCTGAGTCAGGTGAGTGTATGTTGGGGAATCCAGGGGGAAATACATTAATTCTCTCTGATGGGACTGTCAAGGCTACAAGACATCTGAATTTTATGTGATTTGCAAGTTCCATTGAAAGGCAGTTATTGACTTCAGTGAGCATGAAGTAAAAGTATTGTTAGAATCAAACTACTGAGTTTGACTGGAAATAGTCCTCTAACCAAGCTGACTCAGTCCACAGACTACTTATTTTGCAAGCCTGATGTAAACTCTTGTGTTCTGATTAGATGATCTGATGTCAACTCCAGTTTGGAACTACCTTGGGAAACGAAGAAGTCTTGTGACCTTTGCTGAATTATGTATAATTATTTTGTTCAGAAATATGTTATGTATTTGGGTAGGGATTACTTTTGGATGCCAGAAAGAGAAATTTCATAATTAGGGTCAAGAACCTTAGTTCAGAGTTTTGTTTGCCACAGGTAGTATTTGCTGTGTTTCCTTGCCTGAAATGTGTTCCCAGAAAAAGGTGGAAATATTATACCTATTTTCTAATGTGCAGAAATCTCTTGGAATGTAATGATTTTACCTAGAAGGCAAACATACATTTGAATTTCTTTTACCAAAAAAAAAAAAAGAAGGAAAAAGTAGTGAAATGTTATGCAGAATCGTTTCGCTGAAAGAAGTGTCTGAACACCAGCTGAAATAAGCTGCTGCATCGTTTCCCATGTGTGCGCATGCCTGTGCATTGTCCTCCTCAAGGACTGCTATGACATCATACTACAGTATTTTGAACAGCCTGAAATCCAAGCCCATTAGAATCAAAATGTTTCGCTTCTTTTCTGGCACTTTCAACAATTACAACTTAATCTTTTGGGTGTCAAAACCTGTTTCATGTCTTGATAGTCTCAGAAGCTGCTTGACCTGAGCTTCACTGTTTCCATGCAAACACAACTGTATTACATAATTCTGTCCCCTTCTGTATTGTCCTTTCTGTTCTGTTCCCGATGGCAAATGTGTGTGCACAAAGTGCATCATGGAGAGTGAAGCCGAGAAATCTCTTTGTAATGTAAAACTATGCAGAGCCTTTATCTTTGAGTAGCAGGTATTTGTTTATTGCAGTGCTGGAAGTGAGGCAGATATCACCAGCCAACAGCCACATAACTTTTAGAAAACACAAGCCTTTTATACATACAGGAAAGATACATTCCTCCCATGGGCGGTATTTGAAAACTTGTCAGTTTACATCATGACATTATGTAAGTCCTTGCTCTTGCTCACACGCAGTTGGATACTGTGGTGGTCATCACCTTTTTCTGATGGTCTTTTGAAGGCCTTCCTCAGAGTCTTCCTCAGAGTTGAACTTTTCAACTTTCACCGTGGAGCATGCTCTGTTTAATAACTTTTTTTGCAAAAAATTCCCAAACTGGTGTAATCTAGCTCTATTTTTTCTCTTAGTTAACTATTATATTCTCATTGGCCAATTTTGTCTAGATAATTGGACTGCTGTTGGACAGTTATCTGTTATCTCTTTCACATTCCTTCCTTACTAGCCTTGTGACTGTGGGACATACAATGACTTAAGCTACCTAAATCCTTTTATCACCTTATCGTATATTCTTTTAATTGCTGCCATACTATCACTTATAGATTCTAAGCTTTCTAAATACTTAACTTACTTAAGGTTTTATTTCTATAAGATTCTTTATATCATGTCTCTAAAGCTTTATTAATACAAAATTCTTTGTATCAATATTAGCACAGGATGTTACAGAAAATAGTTAATTGGAAGCCAGTAAATGGAGGATAAAACACAGAGGCATGCAAATTCAGATTAGAATTAGCCTGCAATAAGTTGAAATGTCAGAGGAAAACTTCAGTGTTCCTCAGACCAAGATGCAGTCCAGCCTGCAGCTGGAATTAGAAAAGAAAGGTGGCACTTAGTTACCTGTGCAGTAAATGACTTTGTGAAGTCTGAATGAGTATCCAGTTAAAACAAACCCTTCTGGTTCAGTGTGTTCTGTATGCTTTAGTTTGAACTTGTGGACTAATTTCTTTTTCCTTTTATCTTTTTACAAGAGCAGTCAAGTTCTGCTGCTAATACTTATTTATGTATATTATTGTTCTTGAGTGGACATGGAACAAAGTGATCTGTACAAAAGATGAACTGGATCAAATCTGAGACGGCTTTTGTAGTATTTCTGAAGCCTAAAATCATTCTTCATAAAGGACCTTATTCAATAACCTGCCAGTATGTGACACTGCACATGGTTTTTAAGTGCACCTTGGAACCCTGCAATTGCTCTGTCGATTAATGATTTAATGTTTATACTTGACAAGGTGTTCCACTGTTTGATGGCTCCTGCAACTTCATAGACTCACAGACATTACAGTCCCTTCAACACTGCCAGTTGCTTTTGAGCAACCTTTGCACAGTCTCAAACTCTTTTCTAACAGAAGCATGAGAGCTTACTGAAAAAGGTTGATAGTAGCTCTGCAACTAGGATGGTAAAGGGGCTGGAAGATAAGCCCTGTGAGGAGAGGCTGAAGGAGCTGGGTCTGTCTAGCCTAGAAAAGAGGAGTCTCAGGGGTGACCTTATCACTGTCTATAACTTTCTAAAAGGAGGTTGTAGTCAGGCAAGGGTCAGTCTTTCCTCCCTGGCCCCTGGAGACAGGAGGAGAGGTCATAGTCTTAAGCTTTAGCAGGGGGAGGTTTAGACTTGATATTAAGAAAAGGTTTTTCACTGAAAGAGTGATCCGGTTTTGGAATGCGTTGCCCACAGAGGTGGTTGAGTCGCCGTCCCTGGAGGTGTTCAAGGGTAAGCAAGACAAGGTGCTGAATGATATGATCTAGATGTTAGGTTTAGTTGGATTATAGCTTGGACTAGATAATCTTCAAGGTCTTCTCCATCCTTATCAATACTGTGACACTATGAGTTCAGGGGAACAGCTGGTTGTGGAGTTGATGGGAGTTGGTAGGGGAGGCAACATCGACTCATCAATAAGCTGTGTAAACAACTGCGTGGCAATGACAGCAACTCAGTGTGGTAGTGCTGAAAAGTATTCTTAATTCTCAGCTAGCAATTTATAGTTGTGTGCAAATTGTTAGAAAATAAAAAGGAAGTGGAAATGAGTAATTTGCAAAGTAAGTTCCTTGAGTTGCTGTATCTTCCAATCTTATAGAATCACAGAATCACAGAATATTATGAGTTGGAAGGGACCCACAAGGATCATCTAGTCCAACTCACCATCTAACACCCGTAAAGAGACCNGCTGGCTCATGTTGAGTTTCCTATCAATCAGTACACCCAAGTCTCTCTCCACTTCACTAGTCTCGAGCCACTCCTCCCCCAGCCGATAGCGGTGCATAGGGTTGTTGTGGCCAAAGTGAAGATAAATTGTCGTTGGCATATTGAGGGGAAAAGATGACCATCCCTTTGTAACAGTAAAAGTTTCTGGTGCGTGAAAAATGAATGTCTACTTCAAGAGTTTAGGCTTTATTATCTCATGACTTTTTTTCAGGTTTTACAGACTTGACAAATAAGCAGCTGGTAACTAGCGTAATTTCTTTGTATGCACAAGTAGTCATCTGGTTCTGCCGAACCAGTCTACATGCTCTGAATGCTACATCAGTGTAAACTTTAAATGGGTCTTGAGAGAAGAAGTAGTCAAACTTTCTGTCTTCATTGTCTTTTCGTGAAAGCAGAAACAGGATTGACTTTTTTGAGAATTGAAGGCTTCTTGATGCTTGTCTGATCTCGTCTTTTTAGACAGAATTTTTAGTTGAAAATGTGGTCTTACTTCTTTAACTAGCCTTTACTCTATTATCTGTAGATGATCATATATATTTGCCTAGGCCTTTCTATAATTATCCTTTGATTCAGACCCACTATACTGGTCACGGACAGAAACTTCAGTGTTTATCAAGGTAAGACTTATTGGAAAGCTCTAGAAAGCTTCCACTCTTAGTCTGTATGTTCCTGTTTCTCAAGGCTTCCATTCCCTGTATGTACCCAGAGAGCAGGATATCCCTA
>WEKX01009959.1:44325-135147 GCA_013390025.1 Pitta sordida | reverse complement strand
GGGGCTGGAAGATAAGCCCTTTGAGGAAAGGCTGAAGGAGCTGGGCCGGTTTAGCCTAGAAAAGAGAAGGCTCAGGGGTGACCTTATTGCTCTCTATAACTATCTAAAAGGAGGTTGTAGTGAGGCAGGGGTTGGTCTTTTCTCCTTGGTCTCTGGTGACAGGACAAGAGGTCATAGTCTTAAGCTTCAGCAGGGAAAGTTTAGGCTTGATATTAGGAAAAGGTTTTTTACTGCAAGAGTGATCCGGATGTGGAATGGATTACTTGCAGAGGTGGTTGAGTCGCCAACCCTGCAGGTGTTCAAGGGTAGGCTGGATGAGGTGCTGAGTGATATGATCTAGATGTCGATGCTAGGTTAGTTGGGCTACAGGTTGGACTAGATGATCTTCAAGTTTCTTTCCAGCCTCATCTATACTGTGATACTGTGATACTGTGTAATGTGTTCCAGTCAAATGTGAGTTTTTTTTTAAGGGGTGAGTTTTTATTTAAAGGGTAATTAATACACCAAATTAACTGTTTGTCTAGCTGCCTTGGTGATATGAAGCAGCACTACCAAAATGTGGCCAGCATCACTTGCAATTCAGAGAGCAGCATGTGCTTTGACGGAGAGCCGTCTCTTTATACATGTTTTCTTGATATATACTCCTCATACATCTCTTTTAAAGGAAAGAAAAATTCAGGTGCAAATGCTGTTAAGCAGCAGGCAGCTCGTGTTCTCTTACACTTTCAAAAGAGATTGGATTTGGGTCCCAAAAGTTGAGAGTTTGTATGGGAATTTTGTTGATTTTTTTATACCATAACATGTTTATTCATTCTCTTTCTTGAGGGCTCTAGAAAAAACTCCAAAGCATATTTATTTCCCACTGGTATCTATACTGAGAAGTAATTTATTCAAAACTTGGGCTGAGATACTTTTTTTCATGGTACATTTGAGGCTCACTGGTAATTATTGCCTTTGATTCTCACCTGGCATAAATACAGCAGTCTTGTGACTCCTAGAGCTGACCTGCTGCAAACTAGTGGGCACCCTGGCCCACTGGAGTCTGTTCCTGAGATACTTACTGTCTCTCTAGCGTGGTTGGTGTTGCTTTAGTTACTTCTGTATTAAGGCTGGGTCTCATCTGTATCTTGCATGACTAAAGTGAACCAAGTGTTGGAGGAGAAGACAGAAGAGTGGTGGTACCCAGTTACAGAATCACAGAATATTCTGAGTTGAAAGGGACCCACGAGGATCATCAAGTTCAACTCTTAAACAGCACCACTGCCTCCCTGGCAGGAATGGAACCCCGGTCTCCCACGTGAGAGGCAGGGACACTCACCACTGTACAGTCTGCACGGTGTCTATGAAATAATCTGTCCCTCTGGAAGTTTCTTATCTTGACAGCACATTTCCCCATTGCTTTGGTTTGCCAGTGTATCCCTCTGCATGTCGGCAAGGAGAGACACCTGGCTCAGGGCTTGCAAGTGGGGTTGTGAAAGCACCCTGATCTCTTGTGGGATCCCAGAATATCCTCACTCCACACAGATGCAAAGTGCAAAGCAAGTTGGCACAGATCAAAGCTGTTCCTGGGAGCACTGTCTGCCATCTGCGTCTGCCAAGGCTGTGACATCAGCTGCCCAGGAGAAAGCACTGGCATCCATGTTCAAGGCAAACAGAGGCTTTTGTTTCTGAAAGCAAATAACCTTATCTTGGGGAAATTCTTTTGCACAGTTATTTGAATCAAATAGGAAGTCTGCGGTTTTTTTACTTTGTGATTGAAATGAGCATATGGCTGTTTTTGCAGATGCTCAATTCATTAGTGAAAACTGGAAGCTTAAAATTTTTTTTTAAAAAGACATTTTCCACTTGATTCAAGCTGTTCCATTATATTTACATACTTGTAATTATGGGTACTTATATTGTGCTACTTTTCTATATACATGTATAATTATATTGGTGTGTGCATATATACACACACACACACATACACACACGGCTACTTATCTATGCTAATAGACAAACCCTTACATTAAAGCTAGTCACATAGGAAATCCATAGGTGCAGAACATCTCTATAGGTTCATAACTCATGCTGATAAAGGAAATAAAGGGGAAGAGAGAAGGCAAAAGGAAGAAAAACCCCCCACACCTCCAAAATTTCTGCATGAAATTTGTTGTCTTTGGCAAAATGTTCCAGTGCTGAGACAGTGATTCTGGGGAGAGCTGCAGAAGACAAGGGGTTGTCTCAGAGTAGATTACCAAGTTGAGACAGGTGGGAGCGGACTGGAAATGTCCCCAAGATGAGTACAGCACTACAGCAAGAATCAGCTTCCCTGGAGCCATTGGGAGGCACAAAGTTACCTCCTGGGGAGGCTGCAGGAAGCAGGAAATAAATTTCACACGTTGGAGAAGGGAAATTTCCAAAGAATGGTTTTCCTCCTACTCACCCATGCAGAAAGGTGACTTTACACCTTCTTCAGCTCATGCCATAGGCTAAAAGCTACCACTGAAGCCACAAAAGATGAGATTACGTGTGACAGACTGTTGATAATTTGTATAGCTTGAAAAGTGCAGTGCAGACCTTTAAGGAATAAAACTAAACACAGAAAATAAAAACAGAATCTTCACTTTTTTTTTTTTTAATTCCTGGCAATTTCACAGTGGATTCTTTAGCATTTTGTCTTCATTAGTTTATAAGGCTTATTTTCCATTCACCTGAGTCAGAATTCTTGCAGGATAACTACAGGTTCAGAAAGTCAGTCCTGCAGGTCCATGTTTGTGGTATTTTTGTATCTCTTTAGAACACAAAAATGCCTTCTTTTCTGGTGTTTCTCTGTAGAAAGCTTTGGAAGTGATTACAATCCAACAGCAATTGCTCTTCCTACTTCAACATATCTGGAGATCAGTCATGCCCTCTAAGCACCTGTATTCTACAAAACCAAGGATAAAATCCTGGCTTCTTAATCTGAATATTAGTATTTTTAGGACAGGAATGGTTTGCTCGATGCTTCTGTTACGCGCCTCTGCTGTAAACTGCTTATGGCTGTGCCAAGTATACACATCAGACATGAAATTTTTCAAGTTGAAGCTGATTTTTCATTCCTAAATTGCTTTCAAAGCACTGTTTTCAAAAATGGAACCAGAGAGGAATGAATTATTTCACCTGTGTTAAAATGTTCTGGGCAGAATTTTATGCTTGTGCAGCTAAGGCACATGAAGACCCAACACTGGCCTCACAAACACTCCCAGAGAGTTGCACTGGTGTCTGTCACTTCAGAGTCCTTTTTACTGCTGGAAAATTCTAGAGGAACCTAGGTATGCGTCAGCACAAAGTGTCTTGCCCTGACTCTGCGTACAAGTGAGAGGATGTCAAACATGCTGCTGCCAGCTCTCCTGTAGGCTCAAGTGGCAGAGGTCCCTTCATTTGAGCTATTGACTCTCCCCTGGAAGGTGCTGCTGGAACCACACACAGCACAGTTTGCGGTCTGGAGAGCCTGGATCACTGTTTTTTGACACCAGAAAATGGCAAGAGGTTGGGTTTTAAGAGTACCAGGCTTGCAAATCCCTGTGACACTCTCATAGAGCCTTTAATTACATGGTCACACAGTGTTTTCCCCTCACAAGACTCCTGTGTCTTTCTGGGCTTGGGATGGCTGGTGCGTTTCTAATGAGCAGCTGTTCAATATTTGGTTTTCCCCTCCTTCTGCAGCATGTGGTTCTAGGGACTATTATTCAAACCCTACTATAAATACAGAATTATTAGTTTATTTGTAAGCTTTGTCTTAGCACTTCTGTGATTCACAAATGTAATCTTGCAAGAAGGAGAAAGAAGAAACAAAGAGTAAGGCAAAAGAAGCCATTCCACTAATATGAGGATTTCATTTGTGTGTCTTGCAAAGAGCAGGCACATATAAATCTAAACATTTAGCTATTTATCTAATGAAAAGTCTGTGGGGGTCAGCATGCACCAAGGCCCATGTGCTGGCAGCAGGAGGGCTGCATGCAGCTGCAGCACTGATGGGTGAGCAGGGCTGCACAGCCGCTGCCCTGCCCTCGCTGTGCTGCGAGATAATGATGGATGGTTTCCAACTCCCTTTACCTGCCCTCTTCCACTCATAAACCTGGCATGTTTTAGCCAATTCCCAGTCTTCACAAGAGTGAGAAGGAAGGAGGTGACAACCATTCATTTTATGTCTGCCTTTTCATGACATGCTAATAAAGTCATTGGTATTTAAAGCTGTGTGCTGAGAAAACTAAACTTGGATTAGTGTTTTCAAGACAGGCTGTTCAACCTAATCTACTCGTCATCAAGCTTTAAAATTAACAAATCTTTGCAGTTCGCAGAATTGAATTCGAAGTGGTTTGGTTTTGTTTTGGCTGAGGTCCAAGGGCTGTTTGCAGGGTGGAGCTGCAGAGAGTGCTACTGACTGACTCCAGGTGACTGCTGTGCAAATTAAGCTCCTGATGGTAGATCAGGTCACCAGCAGTAGCTGGCAGTCACTTAATATGATTATGTCTTAGGTCTGGTTTTCAGAGTATTTTCAAACACATGTCAATTCAAGCAAGTTTGCGGTATGAGACTGCAGACACTCACAGGTCTTCATATATATTCACTCGCGTGCTCTTCATGGACGAGATTTGCCTTCAGGAATTCCAGGTCTCTGAAACAAATGAAGTCTAGCACAAGAAGGACTTACCTTGGTAGAGGAGGGTTGAGACAGGGAACTCCTAAACCAACTGGACACAAAGGAGTCTGTGAGACCTGACAGATGATGCCAGAACTGACAATGCCATTATGAGGCTCCTCTTAACTGTCTTTGAAAGATGGCAGTTTACCAAGGACTGGAAGAAAGCAGATGCCGTACTTTCTTCAAGAAGGGCAAGAAGGAAGATGCAGGGAATTACAGGCCAATTAGCCTTGCCTTGATCTCTGGGAAAGTGATGTAGCAAATAGCAAATCCCTTTGGGAACCATTACCAAATGTGCAAAAGATGAGAAGGTGACTGGGAGTACTGAGTGTGGATTAATGAAAGGAGGATGATGCCTGACCACCCCAGTAGCCTCCTACAGTGAATTGACTGGTTCAGTGGATGAGCAGAGATGTTATTTATCTTAACTTTAGCAAGGCTTTCAACACTGCCTCCTATAACATCCTCACAGACAATTGATGAAGTACAAGCTTTAGAAAAGGATGAAAGGATGGCACTAGATGGCCTACAGTTCAAGCCCCAACTATTCCACGGTTCCACAACAGGAGCAGGCTTTGGTCTCCCAGCTTAATACAAATGGTTATATTTGTGTTTCAGCAGGCATGTTCTGAATGCACCCAGGGTAGCTGTGTGAGTTGCCTCAGGTATCACTAAATTTTTCTTTGAGAAGAGACTTTTGCCCTTGATGAAAATGATAATAAAACCTTAAGTGAAAATGAGATGGATAACACCATTGATCCTTGGCAGAGCAGCCTTCTCCCACATCCAGGATTAACAGCTTTCAGCGCTGTTACCCCTCTGATAAGCCAGGGTGGTGTCTGCATGAGAGCACCTTCCAGTCAGCTCCCTTAGGAATCAGTACAGCACAAAACTGGGAGCTGGGTCAACCCTGGTCTCTCTTCATGGACCATGCAGTACTCCAGGTGAGTTCAGGGGCTTCCTGCTCCTAGTGAGGGGTAAAAGGCATCAGTACATCCCTCCATGACATGAGCTGCAGCAGCTGGGAAGCTGCTTGCTCGAGGCATCTTCCCCTGGGACTGAATTTTACTCACAATTTATGAAGTGAAGACACACAAGGTGAGACTTGAAAACTGCTAAAGAGAAATGGAAACCCCAAATGCAGAAGGGAGGCAAAGGTCTGACCAGATATCTGCACCCCAGAGGAGAGCTTTTGGCTTTATTCCCCAGCAGTGATAGACAGAGAGATGTGAACAGGAGCTTCACAGGATGATGGTTACTATGGCTACCCCCACACTGTCCATCCAGGCATCCATCTGCTTGGCTCACAGGGCTGGAAAGATAGACTGCTGCTTTTGAAAGCTGATGGTAATTTATCCTTGCTGGCTGGACAGGAATGATATCCTCCTCTGAGATCAGTTCTGCCCAGTATTTTTTAAGCCATGAAAACCATTCTAACAGCAAAGCCATGCTGACAAAGAGGGTGTTGTTTCCTTTCAATAGTTTTGTTATTGTCACTAAATAAGGGGTACAGTGATAATGGAGAGCTACCAGTATGTCCCCAGCACATTGAAATGCCCACTACCTTCAGTAGGAATTTAACCCTTCAGATTTACTTTGGAGATTGTATACTCCCACCAGCATCTGTGGTGCTGGTTTGACACGTTCAGAGAGCAGAGAATGAAAGCTGGAAATGCAGAAACTACTGTTTGTTTGTTTGTTAGCCTTTTTGATGGCCACATACAGAAACTCTGGGATAAACATAGGTATTATGTCATAGATTGGGCGAAAAGGAAGTACTTGCTGCTCTGTCCATAGTTATTTGGGGGAGTTGCTGGCAGTAGTAATGCCACATATTGTGAATAACAGTATCAAGCACTGATTTTGTAGAAGATGTTTTAGAAAAGCTGTACTAGGAAAACATTTTTCAAAAGCGTTTGTTTAAATTTAACAAAGAGAAAAAGAATTTCTTTGTTGGAGAGAGAATCAGATAGAGTTTTCATGTATTTCCATTGCACTGAGCTGCTGTGTAAAGATGGTCTTTCATTTAAAAACTGGTCTGGGATGAGAAAGATTCTATCAAATGTCAATTCTCTTGCTTCTGGGCAGTTTCTTAGTCCTTATCATTCATCACTGCTGTGATTGTCCCATTAGCTGTTTGATATGACTATTCCTCTTTGGAAAAGTCCTGCAAAAGCAGAATTCCTCATATACACACAGTTGACGTCTGTGGGCTACAAGGGGACTATATTAGGCAATGCAGGTAAATATGAAAGGCACAAACACATGTACAATGCAGGTTTATTGTGTGCGCTTTGTATACAAAACTTTTGAATTGTGTGCCTTGAGTACAGGGTGTGGATTTGTTTACCTCTAGGACTGTCACTGGTATTAAACACACCAGTGACTTCCTCCTCTTGTGTCACTGTGTCACTGTGCACAGGGATGGCTGAGGGCTCCAGAAACCTGAAATTAGGTTCTGTTTCCTCTGTTAGATGTGTCACATGGAAGAAGCAATGATTTTACAAGTCAGTAATGTGTCTTATCATTCTCATTTCTGCCGGCTTTATCTAAACACACTGTCTTCCAGGAAACTGGAGTGTGTTACATCAGCAAGACAGGGTCTCCAGCCCTGGATGAAAAATACTGTGGACTATGGGCCTTGCAAATTATTCTGGCTAGAAAGACTTTTTTGTCAAGGCAAGTAGGATGCAATGTGACAGCAAACAATGATCCACATCCTGGACATAGAAATAAATCTGTATATTTAAATATATACATCTGTACACACACACTTCTGTTTATCAGCATAAATCCATTAAAAAACCAGTTTCTTTCCCTGATCTTTGGTGTAGCAGATGCTGGACTATAGGAGATATAGCCTTTCTAGAAGAGGATGGACTTGTGTTCTTAATCTTGCACCCTTACTCTGATTGTTTAGAGATGCTGAAGGGCCAAGGTATGCCCTTCCAACACTCCATTCTCCATATTCCAACTTGACTTGCTCAGTATATATAAAGGGGTTAGAGTACATTAACGTTGTTTTGAGATCTTTGGTTTTTGACTTGGAAAATTGTTGGTTTCAGCTTCTCTGCCAGATGGCTGAGGAAAGAGCAGTCTGTGCTTTGTGCTAAATGTTTGTGTGAGAATCTGAGGAAGCAGAGTTCAACTAACATAAAAAGCCATTGTGGCTTTCCAAAATCTGGGAATGGAATGTCACTGAAGCAGAATGAGCAATCACCTGCATAAAATAAATTTAACTGCAGCTACAAAATCAGACCAGCTCAGTTAATGCACCTATCTGAGTTCACAAGCCTTAGAAGTGATTAGCCATCATGGATGATGCACCGTTCTGGTTCCCATCATCTATATGGGAAAGATTATGGCATTCCATCAGGAAAACCATCGTCTACTGCATGTATCCAACTTCTGCCTTATAATGTGCTAGAATCAACACAAAATGGCCTCCTGAACTGCAGATCCACATCCACTAGAATGTTAATCTAATCTACTCAAGATGTAACTGCATGCTTTTAATCTGAAAATGACTAAAATTTGTTTAACTCTTTATGACCCACCACAAAAATACTATTCATGATACGTAATCAGGAGTGGATTTACTGCAGGGAAAATGAAGGGTTACATCCCATTCTCCCTGTACACTGTGTACAATCCAGGATCATGCCGGGAGGGATGGGTTGTGCAAACCGCTGCCTGAGGAGGGCTACGTGCTTTGGCCTTTCTGTTCCCCAAGACAACCAAAGAAGGACTTTCATCTCTACTTTGCCTTCTAGAGGTGGGTGGAGGCTGCGGGGACTGAACTTTTGGAGAGATCCAGTCTGGAGAGAGGCACTGGGCAGGAGTTGCCTCCAAAGGGAGTGTGATGTTGCTAAGGGGCAGATGTAGATGCGTAGAACCCTTTGTGCTAAGGATTAGGTATAGAGTTGTTGTCTCTCTACAGCTATGAGAACAGCATACCCTGCCTGCATCCAGGCTTACAGTTACATCCAGCTCTGCAATAACATTTGGATTTTTACAGGTGAGGAAAGTTTGTCAGCTGTGTCCTCCTCGAAGACTCCTCTTACTGGTTTAGCTCAGAGGATATAAAATCTATTTAGTATTCACTTTCAAAACTACTAGTGCCCCTTTGCTCCTTTTCTCCTCCCAGAACAATATGGCTCTTGCTAGCCTTCCTCCAAACACCCACACTCATGTACATACCACAGCCCAAAACTTCACCACAAAGATTTCAATGGAGACACTGTTCTAGGGATATCCAAAGGGGAATAGATTTCTGTTGACCTTTATCATACCTCACAAGCTTTCCCAGATTTTCCAAAACTATGAAGGGAATGTGCTATACATAGAGCAATTTGGAACAATGTAGTTATCTCCTTTTTAAAGGCAGGAAATGAAAATGCAATATTAACTCCTCTGCCAGTGAAGGTAGGGATCACATAACAGCATTAGCTGGAATTTAACCACAGTTAATTAAAACATGTCTGTGCACCAGAAAAAAAATGCCATTAGATTTCCAATGACAGGAGTAAATAATGTTGAGACTGTTGGATCAGCTGAAATGAAAATGCATTGGAGCAATCATTGAACAGATACAGAAGGAAATAAAGGAGGGTTAGCCAGGAGAGGGGAATAGGCTGTCTTCTGTGTGGGAGTGTGTTTTTCAGTATATTAGAGAAAAATCATGCAGGCATTCAGCTCCCCATCTAGATCGTGGCTGGAACAAACTCTAGTGAGAAAAAGCCCCTGGCCTTTTTGGTGCCGGAGAAGCACATTGTTGAAAAGGGTTATCACCACTTTGCTTTCAAGTTGGCCCCTCAGAACAGGGATTAAATAACTTGCCCGAGTTAATAAATAAGCCTGGACGAAAGCCTAACAAGCAAAATTCCCATCCCAGTGCAGTGCCATATCTGTTCCCATTCTTCTGGGATATGTGGACTCCGTGCCTCAGCCAACCTTGATGCGTCAGGTCGGCTGTTCCCTATGCTCTGCCCAGGAGGTCTGCCCCAGGAAGTTCGGATGCTGGAGAGATTGGGAAAAGGAGTGAACCAGGTTGGTTTTCGTATGTATCTAGCACTCATTTAACACAGAAGTTAATCTTGAGATTAGCAGAGCCCAGTAAGTGTGAGTTGTTGAGTCAATGAGCAGCAAATGAAGCTGCCTTGGGGGCAGTCTCTTCTCCCAGGTAACCAGTAATATGACAAGAGGAAATGGCCTCAAGTTGTGCCAGTGGAGGTTTAGATTGGATATTGGGAAAAATTTCTTCGCCAAAACGATAGTGAAGCACTGGAACAGGCTGCCCAGGGAAGTGCTGGAGTCACAATCCCTGGAGGTATTTAAAAGAAACGTAGATGTGGCGCTTGGGAACATGCTTTATGAGTGGATTTGGCAATGCTGGGTTAATAGTTAGACTTGATGATCCTAGAGTCTTTTCCAACCTAAATGATTCCATGATTCTAATATTCTATCTTCTATTTCTACAGTCATCAACTAGATAAATTGCTCCATTGTTTCTCTTTGCTTGGACCAGGCTCGTAGCTGGGAAAAGTTAGTGTAATGTATACAAGTTTGAAACACTTCTTCCGAGCAATAGGTGGCAGAAAAACTGGAAAAGACAAAGGGCTGCAGTTCCTACAGAGAAGGAACTATTAAACTGTATCTTTAGACACATTATTTATTGGAGTGTTGTTCTTCTCTGTGGAAGCCCTAATTCACTGCTGTTCAGCTTTAGCCATGTCAGATGCAGGTTTGGGTCATTCTTTATGTCAGGTTACCTTTGTGAATGAGTTGACTGAGTAAACTGTGTCATTTGAGGGGAAGACAAGAAAGAAATTGAATATCCCTTCTTTGCTTTTTTCACTTATTTTCTGAAATACAAATTCAATAAAGAAAACACAAGGCAAAGCCTTGGGGAAAAGTAAATAATTTGCAGTTTCTTAGGATGCTGGAAAGCCCTAGGTGTCCAAAAGCTGTTGTCTATAGGAGAAGAAGAATACAACATATTTTATCAAGCATGTATTCTTCTGGATTTGAATTAATCACTTAACTCCCTGATATTCCCCTTCTGACACACAATTTATGCCCTCATCCATCACTCTGAAAATTGGCATAGGGCTTCTTCTCCTCCTGTGCAAGTTTTAGTCTCTTGTTTTTAATAAATGTTATTTTCCAATTTATAAAAATCAGCTTTAAAATAGATGTTGGGCCCTGTTCTTAGGTATTTCAAGGTCAGATGTTCAATCCCCTTGGAAGCAGGGGGGATTACACGTAAACAGAGGTGTCTTCCTGCTGCTACATGCTTGGACCTCCAAGGGGTTCTCGGGTCATCTGCTCCATGGCCTCTCTCATGTTCCAGGCCTTTGTTTTTTTCTGTTTATCTTTTTAGAGGCATTCACAGGGGATATTTACCAGGTCAGGCCTCAGACAAAAGACAGCTAGGAATGAGACTGTCTGTGTCTTCCCAATTTGCACTTTTAATCTGTTAAAGTAGTGTACTGGGACTTGTGAAGCTGAGGTATTCTGCCCTGTTTAAAGCACAGATCATCATCTGGTTGGCAGTCTGCCTTACAGAAATCTTTGATGTAATTTTGAGATGCCTTTGGATAGGGTCCCCATTGATGGGTATAATATTGGCTACTTATTTTTCAGTGTCTCACTGGAAGTGACATCTTGTGTCCTACACCTCACACTGTACCTGACTGTCTGTACAACCTATAACATGAGGAAACTCTGTATCAGCCTCCCCAAGTGATGAGCTTACGCCCTGGTGTATGATGAACATGGAGTGCTGTTTACTTGAATAGTTGCTGAGGTTATTAATAGTCTTAAAAACATCCTGGAAATTCTTTTCAGTCCATTATTAGTACTCGTTGACCTCAAACTGGCAACCACATGAAAAAATGTTGGGAGGGGAAGCATGGATTAATACAAGAAAATAGAAACCACATGGTAGAGGGAGGGAAGATCAACAAGGCAGTATTACTGAAACAGAAGATTCCTTCTCAATTCTCATCCCACCTCACCTCCTCCTCAGCATTTTTTATTAGGGTTACTGTTTTCTAAGTGTTATTCTTTCTTATTTATGTAAAAGGGTGAGTCTGTCCTATTGGGTTGTCTTTCTCCAAGCAACAATACTAAAGAAACAGTATTTTTGTCTACTATTAATTATTGCCACTGTTAATTGCAAGGAAGGCTTGTCTGATCCTTTGTGCTGTTCTTAGATGTCTCATCCCTTCCAATTTGCCTTGTCAGTAGGTTTCAGGGGAATTTGGGGCATGATGGTATCTTGAAGAACTGCCCCTGAATAGAGAAAGTCACATTGCATCGAATCCTGTCAAAAGTCTTTGAAGTAGTATTTTGCATTGTGAAAGCTGCACATTTGTACTATAATTGAATAGTAATAATGATAGCTTAACTAATGAAAATAGGACTTCAAAACACATTTTTCTTTCAAAGCTCAGCCTTTAGTTCTTAAATGGCTCCCTGCCAAAGCTTTGAATTCCAAAGATTATTATTTGTCAGCTAGTAGAAATTGTGTGTTAAAAGTTTAATCTCTTGTGTTTTCTGCTGTGTGTACTACAGAGCTAACAGGGCTACAGAAATATTGTTTTGGAGGCATTGCATGTATTGTATAACTGCTGGGAATTTGTTGGCCCTGGCAATAAAGAGGATGAAAATGGTCATTTTAGCATACATTTAGAAAATGGTTTTCCATCTGGTCAGTAGAAGGGCAGGTATAGCCCTCATGCAGTGCAATGATGGGCATTTGAGTTCCTACCACCACATCATATGACTTTAAGGTAGAAACCATACTGGGAAATGATAAAACTTCCCCACTTCCTTTCAATAAAGTAGTGAAGGGATTCAGAAAGCATTAGTAATTTTCTCATGCTACTTTGTAGGAGCATCTTTAAACAAATGCTGGGGCTCTGAGATTACCTCAGTTTCTCACAAGAGTTTCTTTTCTTGTTTTTAGATTTAAAAAGCTTCTGATACAGCAGGCTGGTAATGGGTGTTTTGACACTGTGCTTTATTCCTCTCATATTTCAATAATCAGACATTTGATAGTGTTGCTTAACAGAGGCATGACTCTTTTAGTCTGAGAATCCTCTTTTGTCCTTTATCATCTTCATTTTACCCCTCCAGAGAAGCACAACAAACACACCCTGCCACCTTTTCCGCCTTATCTTCAGCACTGGGTCATAATACAGGTGTTACCTTTACGCCTGCGTTTGTTACATTCTAGAGCAGTGTGCTGTCAGTGTGCTTCTACACATCCTTGACTTAGAGGGAAGCTTTGTTATGATGACATAATTTGTTTTGTCATGTGACCAAAAGAGGAATCTTCTGGGATATCAACTGATCAGTATTGGTAGACCAGTCTTTCTGGAAAAATATTGCTTGGAGGTCACTGACTTAAAAACAAGGCAATTAAATTGAACAAGTGAGGGAAAAGGTTCCCTTTCAGATTTGTTCATTATTTTTTTCTGTAAACCAATTTACTGTTTACATTACCTTAATGTGAAACTAAATTAACTTTTTATCTTCCTGTGATTTCACATTTTTTCAGAACATATGGTTTCTGTTAAAGTCTTTATGTTGTCCATGGTTTTCTAACAAATTGCACAGAATTCAGACCTCAGGTGATCCCTAGTACACAAAGTCTGTATCATAGGTTGAATCTGAAGATGATAGTGAGGTCTTGTTCATCTAGCTCCTTTCTTTGTATTTAGAGTGAAGGAATTTGTACCCCATTAACTGTGTGGACTGTTTAGATCCCAGCTGAAAGCCAAACATAAAGGACACATTTTTCCAACCATGCGGAATAAACCAAGCAGCTCTACTCAGGATCAATTTCCTTTGCCAAAGAGAATTATTTGATTTTTTTCTGCTTGCTGTGCAGTGCCACCAATATATTCCGACTTTTGCCAACATTGCAGGCAGAAGTCTTAAAAAATCACCTCAAAAGATTTCACTGGAGAAATGTGGAGATAGATGTAAGCCCAATGTCTGACTTTACCTGGGCTTTGCATTGCTGTTGAAGGTGTGAATTTATTTGTTCTGATCTTTCCCTGAGTCACAGTGATAGGTGTTGTGTTTGGGATACCAGATACCTTAAAGTAGGAACAGTCGAAGGCAGTGAATCTCCAAACCTTAGTTTTGGTTTGCTTTGGATATAGACATTCGTATTTTTGAGTAGGTACTTTTATGTTTCCTTTAGGTTAGGCTTTGCCAAAGAATGGTAAATGATTACAGTTCTGTCTACATGGCAGGAGTTTTATAAGCACATTGTCTAGGAATAGCTGTGAGATGGTCTGGGTTCCTTGATTACGAATTTCAAAACTGAAGTTCACAAAGGTCATGGACCTGTGGCTATTTGAGATGTAGCTGTCTCCATGGCATCATTCGCTTGCAAATAAAATGCTGAAGAGAGATGCGCTAAAGGGCCTATCCATATAAATATCTATGTTCTAAAAAGTTGGAAAAATGCATTAGACCCCATCAATTTAATGAAATGTTTACAAAACCTTTGAATGTCTAAACAATTATCAGTTGCTTCATTTATTTAGGCTGCTTGCTTCTACAAATAAACAGTTGCTCTCATTCCATTACTCTTCTTGCTACATATGTAAAACTTTCATGCAGCTGGCAACTCGTTTTTGTTGAATCTTGGCTCCTGAGAGACAGATCTGGAACATATTAGCAGAGAGAAATTTTCTGGCTTCTCTGGAACTACAGAGATCAGAAACTTCTTGAAGGAGAACCCTTTGCATGTAAATACAGTTGGAACAAGGCCAGATATGGGTAAATGAGTAGAGAAAGGGCTATTTTAGCAAGGACATACATTTCACCTTGTAGGAATTTCAAAAATAGAAAATACTCTAAACAGATGGACTTCAACTGACTTTCTTTACAACGGTGAGACATATATATTTTACGTAAACATGAAGACTGGGAATCAGTTGGACTCCTAAGGATGGCAGCGATCACAAGTGTGACTGGCACTGCTAGATATGAGGGGTTTATTTCACACCTTTAAACCCACTATTCCTCAGGAAGGGAGCTTCTACCTCAAGCAGGTGTGTGAGATTTGGCTCTGTGCTTCTGTGTGCTCTGCACAGGCGACTTGTGTGCCCTTACCCAACTGCACAGCTTTAGAAAATGTTTTAATTAATTGTACTCATCACAAGGGACAGCATGGGAGAAACATGCATGGATTTCATTACAGTTGGGTCTCCTATACCATGGTACTGCGATCTTGTTCATCTCCTGTGAAGCCCTCCTTCTGCGTAGAATGGCAACTCATTAACGTGCAAATTTGCCCCGCACCCCCCCTGGTGCTGTTTTCGCACTGTGTTGCTGTGTATCGGTTGCTGCGGTGGCAGTGCCGGGGGTGGGGGAAAATGGCGGAGCCGCTGCCATGGCCGTGCAGGTTGATTTGTATATTCCTGACTGCTTAATGGAATATTCATGAATGCCAGGTCGCGCATGTGCAGTGGTGAAAAAAGAACCTCCTTAATCGCTGAAAAATCATGCTGCTAAGATGTGAAGCTGCAATATGGGGGCTATGAAGTGGAAGAGGGCCGACTGTATTTATAATGTTCTGCTAACTCAGCGAAGGACTTGGAAGAATCAGTAGTTTTTTTAACTCTGCTCTGAAAATTCAGCCTCTGGTTTTTGCTTTCTTTCTTCTTTTCTCACCTGTTCTTACCAATAACGATTTTGGAGGCCAAATATGCTCACATGTACACCCCTCAGGCTCTATTGCCTTTAGGGACACTGAAACATGCGATGGGCTGATGAATAAGGGAATTCTCTAAAAGTATGGACTCATCTGAGCAATGTGAGTAGGGTCTAAAATTAGAATAAATATTTGAGATATCAGACCCAATTTAATCATGATAGTAGTCTGTCAGATGACCTTGACCTTTAGGTGGAAGCCTGGTTTAACTGTGTGGTTCTTTGTGGCCTGATATGGAACGTGGAATGCTAAAAATTTTGGTCAGTTTTATGGCTGTAGAGTATGTTTGTAATTATACTTTCTTGTTTCTCTTGCTTGTTTCAAATATTCTTCAAGTGTACAGTTTAAATTGCTTGTTTCTGGCTTGTTTTGGTTGAATTGGGTTAGGAGCTAGACTGGGAAAGGCACAGCTGGACCTGACAATATACATCTGCCCAGTAACTGAACCATCACTCCTGCTGCACACTAACGAGCTAGAGGTAATTACGGTGATATCATTAAAGACCTCTTAATCTGAGGCAGGAACCAGCTTATTTCTGAACAGATGAGGTCAATGTGTCTTTGGCCTGAAATATCTTGCTTGTCATTGGTGTGGTGAACCACAACCCACAGTTTGTGTCCTGGGTATGCTGAAATCCCACACCTGTTTTTACTCTGCCTTGGTTACTCTGGTTGCATTTTCACAGAGCATTTAAGGCTGATTTCATGCACTGATTGCTCACAGTTTATGCATAACACTAACTCACTTTTCTTCTGGAATTTTTAAATTTGCAATCAAAATAATCTTTTCCCTGTAAAATCATCTGCAGGATTGTGGCAAGAATTAGTATTCTCTCTGCAAATGCTGGTGTTCAATTTAAACAAGTGAGAGGCAAAGTCATCTAAAGAAATCATGACGCTTAATGGCGTCTTCGCATGCCATTTGTCATTTATGGCATCCCATAAAAAGAAAAGGCCTTGCCAAGTCCTAACTGTCCTCAGGGACATTCTCCCTTTGAAAGTGCTGAAGAGGTGACTGAATATTATATAACCAGAAATTTGAGAGCAATAAATTGGGCATTTTAGAGACTGATGGGAAGATGGATGGGAAAACATCTTTTTCTCTGTAAGCAAGAAACAATAATACTTGGATTAACCTCAGCAATAGGAGATAGATTATAGTCTATCCATCAGAATATGTGACTGATCTTTGAAAGAAAGGGTACAGTAAAAAAAAAAAGTCTGATGTCCATGGAAGAGGCCATCAACTTTCACTTAAAATACACATAGAAAATGAGTAAAAGCAGGCAATATGCAAAAGAGATGATATGAAATAAACAGTGATAGAGAGGTTCTTTCATGAATTAACACCATTAAAAATCACTCCTTTCTGACCATACCAATTATGCTATACCAAATAAAAAGTTTGAAATCCGTAATATACCAAGCTGGACAAGTGGTTACCAGTAAAATTTATGGCCCAAAGAAATGAGTTAAACCAGTCTTGCCAGACAGGTAGAAAATTGGACATTTATTGTTGCTAATAAAGGANCAGGATGCCGTTGGCCCTTTTGGCTGCCTGGGCACACTGCTGGCTCATGTTGAGTTTGCTGTCAACTCATACCCCCAAATCTCTCTCCACCTCACCACTCTCGAAGCATTCGATTCCCAGCCTGTAGTTCTGCTTGGGGTTATTATGACCAAAATGCAGAACTCGACATTTAGACTTATTAAATTTCATTCTATTGGAATCTGCCCATCTCACATAATTAGTAGATAGGAAACAATGTTCTCTAAACAGAAAACTGCCAAGAAAATAACACAGTTCTGGTTTTGCTCATCTGAAACATTGAGAAATGATAAATTGGGTGTTTCAAGCCTTAATAAGAACTTTCAGGTATCTGAGGTCTTTCGTATAGTCCATGTTTTTGTAGTCACAAGACTTGAAGCTTACAGGAAAAGGAAGAGAAAGGAAGGGAAGGTATAGCAATTTCAGACATCCAAAAATAAAAACTGTATAAAAACTACAATTTTTAGCAACGTGTCCAGTGCTTAAACCAGCTGAAGGGAGCAGGTATGATGGGAATACAGCTTAAACAAGGGACATATAAGATGTCCAAACATATAGGCAGCACAAGGATCACCATAAACATTGTAATCTCTGTAGAAGGCAAAAGTCTGTGTCCTTGAGTCCTCTATGTGTATATGTATATATATACATATACATATAGCTCTGTGCTATATACAGATGCATAAATAGCATATATAGTTGTGCACACATATAAATATGCCTACATGGAATAAAACAGCCTGAAGAACATACCATAGACATACTGAGAGGCAATGAGAGCAAGAGCTTCAAGAGGTTTGGGGGAAGAAGCAACTGAGAATATTTGCAGTTGAGAAAAGGAACCATCATTTTTATTAAGAAAGGAACTGAAAGGTCTATTTTATATTTGTAGTGACAGCTATGTTAACAACCCTCATCTTCTCCAGTCTTGAACACTTTCCATTGCTTTAAATGAAGTTTTTTCTGGCTGTGAAATTATGGTTAAAAGGAAAGCTGGCTTAAGTCAAAACCACTGGCTCACTTGTATGCTAAGGACAGTTGTGTGTCTGATTCTTTGGCTGCCTTCTGGAAGAGTCCAGGTCTTTCTCACACTAACTGTATCACCGTCAAGTACCACATTTGCCCCTGTGGTCCAGTAGCACTCAGGAGAAGCCCAGCTCCTTAGAGATCCACACTTCTGCAGCCTTCTCCTGTACAGTGAGCCATCTAAAGCACTTTGGCAGTTCTCAGACTCCAGGACAGCAGAAGAGACTCGATGAAATCTATTATGTCCTGTGGGACATATAGTCCCTTCCAGTCTCTTCTTTTTTCTTCTAGGAAGAAATGAAAGAATGTGCAGAATATGACCGACCTCCCTCCCTCCCCTGGCCACAGCAGATGTAATAAGCACAGAGGTGGTAATCACAGAATATTCTGAGTTGGAAGGCACCCACAAGGATCATCGAGTCCAACTCTTAAATGGCACCCCTGGCTCCCTGGCAGGAATTGAACCTGCAGTCTCCCACATGAGAGGCAGGGACACTCACCACTGTACTAAAGTGGTAAGTGACACATTCAGTTCAGAAGTGTGTGGATGGAGCATTGAGTGATTGAGCCGGCATGGGTGCAATGGTACTGAACAGCAGTGTAGCATATTTTCCCTATTCCCTCACACACACACACTTAAATCACCAGCAAAGTTCATAATGTAGCCAGGTTTCAATGCATTTTTCACTTTAGCCCCAAAGTACTGGGGNGACCTCATTGCTGTTTACAACTACCTGCGGGGAGGTTGCAGCCAGATGGGTGTAGACCTCTTCTTCCAGGCTGACGACACCAGAACGAGAGGGCACAGCCTCAAGCTACGCCAGGGGAGGTTTAATCTTAACGTTAGGAAGCGGTTTTTCACGGAGAGAGTAATTGCATATTGGAATGGGCTGCCCAGGGAGGTGGTGGAGTCGCCATCCCTGGAAGTGTTTAAGAGAAGACTGGACGAGGAGCTTAGTGACATGGTCTAGCTGGGGGGTGTAGGGCTGGATGACCCTGGGCCCCTTCGGCTCGGAGTGGCCTGCTAGACTGTGAGGCATCTAGGTTGGTATTACGCTCTAGGATGTGCTCTTGGTCGCTGTACGGGTATTAGATGGTGAGTTGGACTAGATGATCCTTGTGGGTCCCTTCCAACTCATAATTTTCTGTGATTCTGTGAAAATCTAAGGCTATTGCCTCCTCTCTCTATCACCAGTTGCATTTCACGTCTCTGTGGCACAGCAGGGAGATGCTGCAGCTGTTCAAACAAGCCATTTCTGGAAGTGCTAACACAAGCAGACAAGAGTGGGATTTGGAAATGACCAAACCATTTAGCTGCAATTTGCCACTGAATTTCAGATGGAGGTAGTACCACCTCCTTCTCTTCCGGAATAAAAGATTTCTACTTGTACTGTTATGTACAGGTAAGGGTTTGGGGTTTTTTCTGTATAAAAGTATATGGAAGTCTGCCATCAGCCCTACCTAAACTGATGAATTACAAGAACTTGCCTAAACTCATTCACTTTTTGTACAGCCCTCACAATTCCTGCCCTGCAGAATTTACAGTCTCATCTGTCACAGTGACGTGGGACTTCTTAGCTTGTTAGTGATTCAGGAATGCTCCTATAAAAATAACTCTGCAATCAACCCCTGTAAATCTTCAGATTGGACCCTGCAAATCCTAATTTGACTGTAGTAATTTTTAGAAGTTCATTGTAAACAAAATTAGAAACTTACCTTATGTAAATTTTACAGCATTGTGGATGTTGAGTTGCCATGTATTTGTTGTGCTTGTGCAAATTGTACAAAGTAGTTGTAAAATATTTTTGCAATATCGTAAAAATTAGCATCCCTTTAATCCAAGGTCACAGAATGACAGAATCATAGGATATGCTGAGTTAGAAGGGACCTACAAGGGTCATCAACTCATGCTGCACAGGACCATCCCCAAGAGTCACACAATGTGCCTGAGAGTATCATCCAAATGCTTCTTGAACTCTGTCAGCCTTGGTGCTGTGACCACTTCACTTCACCCTGTTCCAGTGCACAACTCCATCTGGATGAAGAGCCTTTTTTCTAATATCCAACCTGAACCTCCTCTGATACAAACTCAGACCATTCCCTCAGGTCCTTTCACTGGTCACCACAGAGAAGAAACAGTGCATGCCTCTCCTCCACAAGGAGGTTTTAGACTGCAATGAGGTCTCCCCTGTTTCCTCTTCTCCAGGCTGAACTGACCAAGTGACCTCAGCCACTCCTCATATGGCTTCCCCTCAAAGCCCTTCACCATCTTTGTTGCCCTCCTTTGGACACTCTAAAGAGCTTAATAATTTTCTTGGATTGTAGTAACCAAAACTGTCCACAATATTCAAGGTAAGGCTTCTTTCTTAGCCTTGAGACACACTGCTAGACAGTTTGGCCTGTAATTTATATGGCCAGTTCAAAGAGTACCAAGAGATACCAGTGTCTCTGTATTCGTCCAGGCTTCCTCAGACACTTTGGGAAGCAAATTTAAAATTCTTTTTTCCTATTTGCAAAGTGGTCTTGGACTTCTGCCTGAAAAATACATCCACAATGAACTGGTTCAGATACAAGCCTCATTTATCTTTAGAAAGTTTTCATTCATCCAGTAAGTTTTAAATGCTGTACAGAGAAGGAAATGGGCATGCTTTATATTGTTACCAGGCTGCTTCATACTTCTCTACGTTATTTATTGCTTCTGCATCAAGTCTTCTCCCACTGCATGAGAGCAACTGTGACTCTGATGGCAGGTTGTGACATGCAGGAGGTTCAGCAGAGTTCTCAGTGTTAGTAGGCAAGTTTAATCACTAAAGCAGATGAAAATCAGATTGATAACATTGCTGTGAGTTAAAAAAGATACAGTTAATAAATACTAGAGGAAAGACAGGATGTCTTAGTATTCTTGGCTGTGGTGGCTAGTGTGTTCTATAGCTCTCTATGTTTTTCCGAATGAGTTGAACTACAAAGCACAACTTTCTCTGCTTTCTGCATAGAAGTACTTACGGCTAGACAATTCTAAATTTTCTAAGCTTTTCAATATCTCTTGACACTTTACTTGCCTCAGATGACCCAAGGGTGAAGTCACTACTAGTACTGCTGCAACAGCTATAATGGCAAATTATTGTCACTTCATGTACTGTTAAATTTAATGAAAAATGTGCCACTTCAGTGAGGCCAAAGATACCAGAAAATAGGGGTTTGGAAATAATAGTATTAATTCAGAAATGTCATTTTCTTGGTGGTTGAAGAAATTGATTTCATAAAGATATAAAAATTCTCATAAATGTTTGACAGCTTTATGTAAATGCAATAAACTAAAGGTGTAGGGAGAAAAAATGAAACTCATTTTGTCTTTATGATGTGCAACAAAATTACAATGCAGATGAGGACAAAATGACCTATAAATGCTAAACAAATGGTTTAATATCTAATATGGCAGCAGTGGCCCTGCTGAGTGGACATGTGCAGCAATACAACATAACAGGCACCATGACGTCATTAATGCTGAGGTGGGCAGTGAAGGAGCAGTGCACAACTCTCCTTCCTGCAAAGTAAGTATTGGACTTTGTGGGATCTGTCAGAAAAAAATGAGAAAATGAGAAACGTTTGTGAGTCATATTTGTGAAAAAAAGCCAGCACAAGGTCTTTTTGGACCAGAGATACCTCCAGGGTGAGAGCTGCAGACCTCTTGTATTTGGCCTAACTTGTTTTCCAATTGCTATTCAGCTTAAATCTCACATTCAGGGCTCTTCTCAACCCATTAAGAGTGAAAGGACAGAATGCTGTGAGTTGTCCCATTAAGGACCCCTCAGCACATCCAGACAGGGTTGTGGGTGCTGCCCCCATCCTTGGTTGGCTGTCCCTCTTTGTCCCCTCGCCCCTTTTGCCAGACCACATTGTTATATATACAGATTGCTGCAAACTCCAGTATGCTTGCAAAAGCACACTATAGGAACAAAAATTCTTCTCCTTAAAATATGGTAAAGCAGATAACTGAGGCTATTAAACATACATTAAAGTAAGCCATGTGGCAAATAATATTTTAACTTTTTTCATCTTCTCTCTTGATGACAAATTTTGTCATCCAGTTGACCCTTGAGCCCAGATTCATTTTGACAAATGTATGACATGTGTCTGAGGCTTCTCCTTCAGCACAGAGCTGCCTCAAGACAATGTTGCTGGAGGTTGATTTACAGCAAGTTTTACTTCTGACGGTAGTAGATATCTATGTGCAGAGAAGCTCCTGGTATAGATCTTGCCCTCCCTATTCTACTGAGTGGAGTTAACAGTGTTACATCCAATTGGCGACCAGTTACTAGTGGTGTCCCCCAGGGGTCGGTGTTGGGTCCAGTCCTGTTTAATACCTTTATTGATGATATTGATGATGGGATTGAGTCCATCGTAAGCAAATTGGTGGATAACACCAAGCTTGGAGCATGTGTTGATCTATTAGACGGTAGGAGGGCCCTGCAGTGAGATTTGGACAGACTGGCAGATTCCAATGGGATGAGTTTAAGTCTAAATGTCGGATTCTGCACTTTGGTTATAACAACCCCAAGCAGATCTATAGGCTGGGAATGGAGTCCTTAGAGAGTGAGGAGGTATAAAGGGACTTGGGGGTATTAGTGGACAACAAACTCAACATGAGCCAGCAGTGTGCCCAGGTAGCCAAGAGGGCCAATGGCATCCTGGCCTGCATCAAGAGTGGTGTGGCCAGCAGGGCGAGGGAAGTTCTCCCTCCCCTGTACTCAGCACTGGTTAGGCTGCATCTTGAGTATTGTGTCCAGTTCTGGGCCCCTCAATTTAAGGAAGATGTTGACGTGCTGGAACAAGTTCAGAGAAGGGCAACAAGGATGATTAAGGGGCTGGAGGATAAGCCCTGTGAGGAGCGGCTTAGGGAGCTGGGTCTGTTTAGTCTGGAGAAGAGGAGGCTCAGGGGTGATCTTATTGCTGTCTATAACTACCTAAAAAGGGGTTGTAGACAGGCAGGGGTCGGTCTTTTCTCTCTGGCCATTGGAGATAGAACAAGAGGTCATGGTCTTCAGCTCCAACCACAGAGGTTTAGACTTGACATTAAGAAGAAATTTTCAAGAGTGATCCGGCATTGGAATACGTTGCCCATGGAGGTAGTTGAATCGCCATCCCTGGAAGTGTTCAAGGGTAGACTGGATGAGGTGTTGAGTGCCATGACATACATGTTATAGCTGTTAGGTTTTAGTTGGATTATAGGTTGGACTTGATGGTCTTCAAGGTCTTTTCCAACCTTATCAACACTGTGATACTGTGATTTCCACAGCAAACTGGGACCTTTGGGTTGCTTCTCTGCCCTGCTGGCAGCAAGTGTAGGGTAACCCACCATGGGGGTTCTGAACCATGATGCAGGACTTCAGGAGTCTGCCCGCGCTGTTGCCACAGCCCTTCACTGTGCCTCTGGAATATGGACAGCTGGATGTGAGTTGCTGAGGGATTACTGTGTGTGAAGTGCTGGTGTCTAAGCCACGGAAGTTGGGCAGCTGCTGGGTGAGCAGCTCAGGAGGCCATGGCTGGACCGGCACAGACAGCCGGGACCAGCAGCCCAGCAGCTGTAACTGCCTGTGGGTCACAGCTCTTGTAAACTTTCTCCAAGTATTAAAGCTGACCCATCAGCACAGGGCAGGTTTGGGGTTTTCCATTTTGTTTTCTTCCTTGCTCTCCTACTACAATCCTTTTCCACCTTTTCCACTATTGCAAACCATTTATGAGAAATAATTTCTGAGTATAAATAAAAGCTAAATGGGCTAAAGGAAACCAAAGAAAGCAAAATCTGATTTGTTGCTGTAGTATCAGCAGGCATGCCAGACTCTGTTAGTCTGACTCATCACTGTGTTTGCAGCTCTGGGGGGGTTTGCAGCTGGTTGGGTAAGTACGCTGAGCAGAGAAAAAAATATTGAGCAAAGAAGAAAATAGATCCATGCCAGAGGCATGCTAGCTTTGATAACTTATTCCTGTACTGAAATTTAAACAAAGGGCTGTTACAGAGTTGTTTTCTTAATGTCTACAGCCTGTTTCAGACAAAGTTCAAATAGATCTGCAGATTGCTGCAAGCTCCAATATGCTTGATAATGAGCTTCCTCATCCTGTCGACCTTTATTTTTTATTTTGATATATGTGTGTCACTTCTCCAAAATCCACCTATGGCCTGACAGCTAGGATACCTTTTTGTAAAACAAGTGTGAGACTGCCCACCCATCAGCTAGGGTGACCCTAGCTCCCAAACCTCTCCCAAACCTGTGACTACACACAGCTGTCATCATATTTGGAAACACAAATCTCATCAGGTCCTGCATAAGGGTCAGGGAAATCCTAGCCACAAATAAAGGCTGGGTGTAGAGAGGGTTAAGGGCAGCTCTAAGGAGAACGACTTGAGGGTGTTGGTTGAGGAGAAGCTTGATATGACTCAGCAATGTGCATTTGCAGCCCAGAAAGCCATGTTCTGGGCTTCATCAAAAGCAGTCTGGCCAGCAGGTTGAGGGTGCTCTGCTCTTGTGAGACCCCAAATCACAAGTCCAGCTTTGGGGTCCTCAACATAAGAAGGATATGGACCTGCTGGAGCAAGGTCCACAGGAAGGCCTTTAAGATGCTGGAGCACCTGTCCTATGAAGATATATTAAGTGCTGGGACTGTTCAGCCTGGAGAAGAGAAGGCTCCAGGGGCACCTTACAGCACCTTCCAGCACCTAAGGGGGGCTTACATGAGAGCTGGAGAGGAATTTTTTACAAGGGCTAGCAGTGTTTGAGAAAGGGGCAATGGCTTCAAACTGAAGAAGGGTAGGTTTAGATCAGGTTTTAGGAAGAAATCCTTTACTATGAGGGTGGTAAGACACTGAAACAGGTTGCCCGGGGAACCTGTGGATGCCCCATCCCTGGAAGTTCTCAAGGCTAGGTAGAACAGGACTTTTGTCAACCTAGTAGAAAGTGTCCCTGACCATGGCAAGGGGATTGGAACTAGATGGTCTTTAAGATTCCTTCCAACCCAAATCATTTTATGATTCTTCGATCCCATCAGGAGGCTAAGATATGGATTGGACCTCAGGTGCTTTGAGGTGTCCAGACAGCACTGGATGTTCAGGCAGAGACCCTTATTCACTAACCCTGGCCTCAGGGAGATCTTTGCAGGGGACATTTTAGGCATGGAAACGCCTATGCAGTGAATGGGGATGCCAAGAATTGGTCAGAGTGGCACCCCATCAAACTTTTGATTTCTACTCTTTAATTTAATGTTCTTTTTACTTTAGTGTTGTACTATTCAATGACAGACAAAGAAATTCCTCTGTTCTGCATAGGTGATAGGGTTATGGCATCTGGTTTAAGCCCTCAGCCATCAGCCTCATAGTGCCATATATACAGTGATCCCCCGTTACTTGCAGGAGGTTGGGTCTGGTCCGCCTCACACGAGTCGTGAAATCCGCAAAGATAACGAACCCACTACGTAGTCGAGTACGCCACACCCATAGCCATGCCCCCTCCCCTAATAAGGTCTGGAGGAGGGTCCTGGGAGCGGGGCTTGTTTCAGATATCTGGCTGTGGTCCACCGGAGTGGGGGGCGAGTGCTGGCACCACGCGCTGTGTGAGCGGGGAGTCCCAGCCCTGCGGCAGTGGCGGGGGAGTCCCAGGTCCTGGGAGCGGGGAGGCGGAGGGGAGCAGGGACAGGGCTGGTTGCATGAGCCGTGCGGATGGGGAGGCGGGCGGGGGGGCAGGGCCGGTGCCACGAGCCATGCGAGCGGTGGGGCTGGGGGCCGATCAGACTGAGGTCGCGGTAGGTTCTGTGCACACGCCAGGTCCTGCAACTCACGAGAAAATCAACAGCGAGTATGGGATCTCGCAAATTACGGACCACGACTATGCGGAGGATCACTGTAGTGGTGAAGGCCACAGGGCCTACAGTTTGGAAACAGGTTGCAGCTCATGCAGAGGAGCAGCCTTGTGTGCTGCTCATCAGGAAGCTGAAATAGATAGGATGGCTCATGTTGGTGTGGGTGTGTACAACTCAATACACATGTCCTTAACCCAGTCTGCTGGGTGAGTAACAGACACCAGCCTCACCTACCATGTAGACATACCTCCATTTCCTTTGTTCACTCTTCTCTGACTAGGCACTCATTCTTTAGTGTTGCAAAGCTGATGCTGGAGAACATTGTGAGTGTTCTTGGCATCTCACCAGTAGTTTACTCAGCCTCGGAAAGACCATGTTAGACATGAAATGCTTTCCTTTCAGGATGACATTTTACTGGTAGCACATTTTTTCCTTCTATGTTTCTTTACTTTTTTGATTCTTGGATTTTATCCAGTTGTCAAATGACCACAAAACTGAATGTAAACATACCAGACTTTCAGATTGTTAAATGATCGTATTTATTTATTGTGTGTCCTTACAGTTTGATTAAACGTCAACTCTGACCTAAGGCAGAAAGCACAAGAGGAATTGCTCGAAGAGAATATGGGTTTCTAGGTCAAACAGACCTTAGGGGCTGAAATTACAAACATGCGTCTTATTTGTCCCAGCTGCTGAGGCCTATGTTTGTTTTGTAGTGACTGTTTGTGTTCTGATACTTCTGATTGGCAAGAAGATACTGAAGCATAAGAAGTTCTGAGGAATTTATAGTCTACTTGTGGCTGAAGTGCAACAAGCTAATGACACAAGCAGCAGGAAGGTGGGAGGAACAGCAGGGATAACAAAAACAGGATTGCGTGGTTATATGGAGATATATGTGGGTAGATCGTGGTTCTGAATCACATGCAGAATGTACACTGCTGAAATCCAAAGAGCTGACACAGCACTGCTCACCCTTGTACACCAGGGTCATTGTGGACAGCAGGGTCAAACACAGAGGCCATGGATTTAGTAACACAGCCCAGGAGAGCTGCAGGAAGCTGGCAAAGGTTCCTTGGTTATAATGATGCCCTGAGAGACCAGGGAAGAAGGGAACACTTCCAGATCAAATTACAGCTTTCCATGAAGTTTTCTGGGAAGGCCACTGATAACATGAGAGAGGAAGACAGGCTACCAAAAGAGCTTAAAAAACCCTGAAGGAGACTTCTAGATTTCTACTCAAATGACTTCTTTTCCTGTATTTATCCGCTAATGGTATAAAATCAACATTGTCTTTTCGATGTGTGCCAAGATATTATAAATGGTGTACACAGTAATTCATTCAGGTGGGTGTAGGTAATAGTCTAGGAACAATTTTATCTATCTAGACTTAGTCCATAAAATGGATGCTGCTGATTCATATGGCTGTTGTTTGCCTTGCAGTGTTTTGCAAACGTTTGCCTACACAACACTTGCATAAAGGTGGGTTCATCTTTCTGTGTGAAGCCATATGAAAACCTAATCAAGAAATTTTATATCATTATGTAATCTCTGATGTCCATGGCAATCTTTTTTTTATTGAAACTCTTGCATCTAAAATACATAATCAGTCTTCGTCTGATGCCTAAAAAAGAGAAAAAAATTTCCCAACAAGGATAAAGTAGAGTTGGTCTTTAATGGAAGATCCATTACATTTTTCTCAAAAAGGACATTAAACAACATTTCACAGATGATGAGAAAGAAGTTTTCTACCATTCTAAGTATGAAAAACCACACAGCTATGTTAAATATAAACTATATAAATAATATAAACTATATACAAAGAAATTTTAAGGCATCATTAGAAGGAGCAAAAAGGCACAGCATCAGTTCAGAAAAGTTTTGTCAGGTTAGATTTGACATGAAATGATGCACAGAGATGTGTTGTTAAACAAGGAAGAAACAGAGATCGGTCTTTATACAAACCAGTAAGTTTTTGACTTGCTTGTTTATGGAAAGTGTACATCACATTTGCTTGTGAAGTTTCTGCAGAAATCTTTGCAAGTTTTGACACATCTGATTTAACTGGATAGCCAGTGGGAAGGGGATGGTCCTGGTGATTCCTGAGTTCTCCATGCCTATGTACCCTTTTGTTCCATTCTCTGTTCTCCATCCATCTGTCTGAGGGAAACAGTGTTGGTGTAATAGCAATCTCTTGTTAAATTCTGAAGTCCACATCTTGCCTTTTCCTCTCTCTGGTCAGAGAGAGGTCTGAGGATAGCAGAACTGTATAGGCTGCTCAGATTTAGCCTGTTCCAGAGTATATTTCCCTTCTGGTTTAGAGAGCAGGGAGAAACCTCCTGTCTTTTTTGTCTTTTTCTTGCAGGTGTACAGAACTTGTTCAAAAGGTGCCCACATGCTTGACAGATGCTTTACTTTTCTTGTTTGCTTTCATTATTAAAAATAAATACGAGTGAAATGCCAAGGGTCAGATTGCCTGTGCACCTTTCATAATTCAAATATGTAAATATGATTGCTTTCTACTTTGATGGTACTAAAAAGAAATTATGAGACATTCATTCATTTTGCACCTTTTGGAAATGTTCTAGATATGAATTCAGGTGTTAATTTCTCCCTCTTTACTTTTTTGAAGCTTTGAAATCAACCATACTTAGTGCAAGAATTAAAAAAAAAAAATCAGGACGGATAGTACCATTCCTTCCCACCAATGATGTGCCACCCCAGCAGGCTGAACTGCACTTCCAGCTGCAGGCTGAGACCCATTCTGTAGCCATCAAGCATTGCTTCCTGGGCCCAGATTTCATTTCCATGCCTGACTAAATCCACCTACATGGCAGACTATGTCCTGCTGCACTTGACATTTATGTTCTAAGCAGGGTCCTGGATTCAGGAGCTGCCTGGAAAACGTACAAGTATGATCCAGCTGTGAAGGTTTTCTTTCTTACCATTTGCATTAGCAGAAGGGAAAGCCAGAGGGGAGTTCAAAGGCACCTCACTGTGCTGAAAAGGCACTTGGAGAGATCAAGCATAACAGCCTTGTTGTTGGACGGTCAGGCCAGCATTTTATTTTTAGGGAATCACACCCGAAACTAAAATGGCTCATTAACAATAAAAATACACTAGAAGAGAAATGCTAATCACTGCTCAGGTTTCCATGCTGCAAAGAACATGACAGAGCTACTCAGGGGCTACTCAGTCTTGCTGCCTTAGTGGCTTTGGTCCCTGTCTGAAGTGACATCATTTTTTTGCAGAGTTCTGCAGAATTATTATGACCAGCTGTTAACTGACCATGATGTCTTTTGTCTACATCCAGCATCTGCAAGAGCTAAGGACACAGGTGTCTGGAAACTGGCACACAAATAACGCTAGTGTTGCTCACCCCTGGGAGGCAGGTATTTAGGAGCCGATATGCCATGGCTGGGGTCTTAGAGAAATGGTTCCTTCAGGACATTATTAATTATAAGGGCTAAAATCTCTAACACAATAGGAAGTGAGACCAAAGTGTCTGATTTTGGAGGGAAGATAAGATGCTGCAGGCTATTCCAAATCCTCTCATCAGGATCAGAACGATTTAATTTTAGGATCACCTCAAGTTAAAGCACCAGGTGAAATGAGAAGGGGGAAATTTAGGCTTTCTTGTCTAAAACTCCAGACTGTTTCATGAAGCTGGCCAGAAATGTGGGGGACAATAAAAAAAGCACTTTTTCAAATACCTTATTGGCAATAGGCAGTATAGGAATATCATTGGCCCATTACAGGATGAGGATGGTCACCTCAGAAACAGACAGAGACAAGGCAGAGGTGTTTAATGCTTTCTTTGCCTCTGTCTTCAACACAGATGATGGACCAAGGCGGTCTCAGTGCCCTGAGCTGGAGGATCATGGCTGTGAGAACGATCAACTCCCAGTTGCTGCTCAAGCTGGATCCTTACAAATCTATGGGGCCTAATGGAATTCATCCCAGAATCCTCAAAGAGCTGGCTGATGTAATTGCAAAACTTCTCTCAACAATTTTTTAGTGGTCTTGGGAATGCAGAGAGGTCCCAGCTTTCTGGAAGCTGGTGAATGTTGTCGCAATTTTCAAGAAAGGCAGGAAGGAGGACTCCAGAAACTATAGACCTCTCCGTCTTACTTCAGTGTAGGGTAAATTTATAGAAAAGATTATTCTGGGAGGTATTGGAAAACACCTGAAGGACATTTCTTGGTCACAGCCAGCATGACTTCATGAAGGAAAGTCCTGCTTATCCAATTTGATTTCCTTCTATGACAAGGTAACCTACCTATTTGATCAAGGGGAGCCAGTTGATGTCATCTTTTTGGATTTCAGTGTATACTGTCTCTCATAGTACTCTGCTGGATAAAATGTTCAGAACAGAGCTGAATAAACACATCCTGTGGTGGGTGAGCAACTGGCTTGCAGTGGGTGGGGTGACATCAGATTGGTGACCGGTCACTAATGGGGTTCTGCAGGGTTCCATCTTGGACCCTGTGCGCTTCTACATCTTCATACATAACTTGGACACAGGATACTAAGCAAGTTTGCAGATTACTCAAAACTCAGAGGAGCTCTTGACTCCCTCAAAGGCGGGGATGCCCTGAAAAGAGACCTCCACAAAATAAAGGGCTGGGAAAATACCAACCATACGAAGTTCAACAAGCGAAAGTGCCAGATTCTGCACATGGGATGGGGCAATCCTGGATGTTTACACAGACTAGGGAATGAGATACTGAAAAGCAGAGCTGTGGAAAGGGACCTGGGGGCCCTGGTTGATGGCAAGTTGAATATGAGTCAGCAGTGCCCTGGCAGCCAGGAGGGCCAACCATGTCCTGGGGGGCATCAGGCAAAGCATCACCAGCCTGTCAAGGGAGGGGATTGTCCCACTCTGTTCTGCACTGATACAGCCTCTCCTTGAATATTGTAGCAGTTTTTGATGCCAAAATATAAGAAAGATATTAAACTATTAGAGAGTGTCCAGAGGAGGGCAATGAACATAGTGAATGACCTTGAAGCTGTATGAGTGACTGAGGACACTTGGTTTGTTCAGCCTGGAGAAGAGGGGACTGAAGGGAGACCTCATTGCAGTCTAAAACTTCCTTGTGAGGGAAGAGGAGATGCAGGAACTGATCTCTTCTCTGTGGTGAGCAGTGAAAGGACCTGAAGGAATGACCTGAATTTGTGTCAGGGGAGGTTTACGTTGGGTATTAGAAAGAGGTTCTTCACCCAAAGGGTGGTGGGAACCAGAACAGGCTCCCCAGGGAAGTGGTCACAGCACCAAACCTGCCAGAGTTCAACAAGCATTTGGATGATACTCTCAGGCACATGGTGTGACTCTTGGGGATGGTTCTGGGCAGCGCCAGAAGGTGACCTTGATGATCCTTGTGTGTCCCTTACAACTCAGCATATTCTGTGACATTGTGAGGTTAACTGCAAATGCTGCTTCAATTTTTTGGTTTATGTCTCATGGGGGCTAAAACTCTGATGCAGTTCCTGTCTCTTTCCTATCGCATCATTAATGTACCAGATGGGGAGGTGAGAGAGTAATTACTACCTTGGTCCATGTTTCTGAGCATGTCAGATCATCCCTCCAGCCCTTTGAGTATTTAGTCAGAGATTTTCAAGAGACGAAAAGTCTTTGAAATCCTTCTCTGGGAAAAAGGTCTGCAAATGCCTTGAGCAGGGACTCTGTGCCACTGTGTTTGCAAGGCTGTGGCATAAAAGGGCGCTGGTTGTCACCAGGCCTTCAGGTGTTTGTGCAATGTTATAGTGTAGTCATGATAATTCTTCATTTCCATGCTCAATGGGAAAGAGTAACAGCGATTGACAACGAAAATTGGAAGAGCAGGGGGGTAAAAAAGGGAGAGTTATGCTGTAAGGAGGGAGAAGTAACGAAAGAATGACCCAGTAAAAGAACATCAAAAGAGAAAAGGAAGGAGAGAAAGTGAAGCAACAGCACAGTGCAAAAGAATAAATACAAATAATTACAAAGATGACTATTATCACATGGAATAGTCCGGGTGAAGCGAAAGGAAAAAAGAATGGCTCATGACAGAACAGGGAAAAGCAAGAGCAAAGGGAACAGTGTGTACTGATAACTGAGCACTCAGGAAAATTCAAATGATCATGTTTAAGAAATCTTCCTGTGTTGCTTGGAATAAGGATACTTTTGGCTCTGCTGCAGGATGAAGAGTGAAAGCCAATCTTCTTTGATCTGCTCCACTGATGCAGAATGACTCTAAGGGAATGTATCAATTAAAAAAATATTGAAATTGCTAGTACAGCATTTTACATATCTTAGGCTCCACTGAAAGTAGGTTGCATTGGAAAATAAATGAACCATGATACAGGCACAAGTAATCCACTGAGCTCTTCAGGGAAAAGGGTGGGGGAAAGTGTAGGAAAAGGTACACTTGTGCATATTCTGTGGATCTTAATGATGACCACTGTGCTATAAAATTGCTGTGCTTTTTGTTGCTAAGACTCACGTGCCACACTAGCAGTGTAATGCAATGCTCTATGAATCTGGTAGCCTTTCCCTGCACAAAAATGTATGCTAGACTTCTACCAGTTAATTTCCTTAAGGCATGAGGAAAAAGCCAGACCTCTGGATGTCAATTATGAGACAAAATTTGCATAGGAGGAAAACTGCAATGTTTAGAGGCTGGTGATAACACAGACTTAAAAGATGATAGAGATGCAGAAAATTAGTTTTCTCTATCATGTACTAGCCCAAAATTTTGCGTGTGCAAACTCTCACAGCTCCAAGTGCAGCACTGGATCTTCTTCGTTCTTGCACAAGGCACTTGACACCACGGCTGTGAGTTAAAATCTTCTCTTTTTGATGTATGAATAGGAAAAACAACAGGTGAAAACACACATGCTTAAAGGTAAACTCCTTCCCATGTGTTTGTGCAACTACAGAAGTACTTTCCACTCCCTGTTGATATTTTTTTAAATGGAAACATTTCAAAAGGACTTTTAACAAGATTTTCAAATACAGAAACTTCATTTTCATTACCTAAGGCCACATGAGATGCAACTGGAGATCATTCACCAGATTCATAAGGTACATGGCACTCTATTAAATTGTTAAATCTGCCTCCATCTTCATCCTCTCATGAGTCTACTGATCCTAAATTTGTCTTTCATTTGGGATATAATGACCACCATGTATAATGCAGAGTATTAGGTCAGTTGGGAGCAGTTAATGTTATGAGTTTCATACTAAGACTGACACCTGTTTTAGCTGTGTTGCTGCCTCCAGTCACTTGCACAATCAAATGCCTTTTCCTGACATTCTGTAGATTGGGAAGATCTTATCAAATACCTTGATTAATATTTCTTTCATTTTTGAGGAAGGTCAGAAAAGGCGATTGGGATCTCAGTGTTCTTTCTTTTTTAACCAGCCAAGTAATGATGGTACATACATCTTTTATTATGTGATTTTTGCCTACATCAAAAGTGGATAGAAAAAACACCAGGTGCAGCAATACGCCACAGTATATCCAGATTTATTCTGCTGTGGAAATAAAATAAGAAAATAACACTTCTAAGCGCAGTGTGTTATCAGCTTTAAAAATTCCCATGAGGAAATTATGTAAATCTCTTTTCAGTCAAAGTCAACAAGCTTGTATGAGAGTTAAACAAAGGTAATTCCAGATGAATCAAACAAGGGTAATACATGAGTACTGCAGAAAAACAGTCTATCTTGCCTTCCTGGTTGCATGTATTGTACATTGGAGTTCCAAAGGCAGTTTAGAGCAAGGAGAAGAAGAGCTGCATGGATAACCAAGAGAGATGGGAAACAGTTTCAGAAAGCTGGAAAAGATCTGCAGTTTAATTTAGAGTTTGAGCTATCATTTCTTATTTTCATGTGTTTGTTAATGAAATATCATCTTAATCCAAAAATGAACATAAATAATTTCTCTTCTTTTTTCTGCAGTAAAATGTAAAAATGTAAAAACGTAAAAAGAGGCTGAGCAATATTTAGAGGGTAACTAACTCTGTTACAGTTTTAAACCAATAGGATTTGATAAAATCAAAATTATTACGTGTACGTGTGTATCCAAAATGGTGAGTTTTGTACAGAGAAAAGGTTCCAGTTAAAACTTCTCTCCAGCCCAGCAGATGATCTATTAATAGGAGGGGGGGTTTGCATGCCTAGCTGGAAGTTATGAAAGGGACCCATAGGGCAGGGGACCGAAACCGTGGAGGGAGGTTTCTCAACAGCCCATTGAGAGCAGTGACCCAACATGGGCTGGAGAAAGATGCAAACAAGCAACAACAATAGAGCCGAGGATTAGGATCTTTCGGCCTGTACATTTCCTGTAGGTGAATACAAGACCTGAGCAGCTCTGCCCAGAGCTACCCACCTGTTTGGTCAGCATTGCAGAGGGCTGCCAGCTTTTCAGCATTGATGAGATAACCAGAAATGTGGCCAACACCCCATCGCGCTAACACCACACTGCCACTGTGCACGACAGAACTCCTCTAAAAAAGGGGCCACAGCCAGCAGCAATGCCACACATTCCTGTGTGAAAGGTTCCTCCATCCCTCCCCATAGCTTCTCAGATCCAGGCCCTGGGTCACTCCATGTATGCAATCAGTGAGTGCATGGTGGACACTTCCTTCTGCTCTTCAGGTCATTGCCTCAGGCCATCCCTCTCTCCCCAGCATGGTTTCTAAGGACTTCCCCATTCTCAAGTAATTCCTCAAAGTGCCAAACAGTGGCCTGTTCACCACCACACTGTCTTCACTGGTGAGAAGGCATGAGTGGGATCATCTTTTTCTTTGAATATATGGTCCCCCAAACTGTTGCTTCCTTGTGCTTTCTGCTCAGGAGAGATGAAATCCCTCTCCTGCACCCAAAGCCAAAGCTGTAGGGGAAAAAGGCTACTCTGGTCCTACCCATGCCTACCACACTGCCTGCATTGAAGAAGCAAGAGGTATCATTACATACTGAAAAATCTTTCTGGCTTGTATTTGCACATTCTTCCATAGAGGCAAATGGTAACAGTTGAAGCTAAATCCCAACACCTGCTTTCATAAGCTGTAGCTGTCATCTCTGTTCAGCTGTTCTCCATTCTCCTTCACAACAGGACTATCCATTGTAATCAACACACAAATTCTCATTGGCCAGGTCCAATTTCCCTAGAAAAGCTCAGGGTTAGGAAACCTGCCCCACTGACCACAGGGGCATGGGCATAAACATTAGTGTCTGTGCATGGTGTTCAGCATTATTCCACAATATTTGCTTTTTTATTGTCTCTTGTTTGACTGCAGGTGGAGGTATGGTCAACATCTCTTGAAAGAGGGCCATGTGCTCTTGTAATAATTTACTTGAGACTCTTACATCCATAGGAGGGAATGACCTTTTAACTATGTCTCTTGTCTGGTTTCATTCTCATGGTCAATGAATCACACCACAAGCTTTGATTGACCGAGTGCGAAAATTACACCATAAGGTCATCTGTCTCTTTGAAAAGGCAGCTGTTCCATTTTTTCTGTCTAATTGAGTTTGTCCTGATGAGAAGGACATGAAGTTTCTTTCATATTTCAAAGGGATGAGTTCTTTGCATAATTCCAGTAAATTTTGGGTAAGAGAGGGACTGTTTCTGCTTATTGCTACTTCATTCTCTGAGGAAATGTGGCAGGCTGATTTCATTATTAATGAAATGTACCTCACATCAGCCTGCTTAATGGCATTCCTGTGACAAAATGATGTGTAGTACTGAGGGCCCTCTATATTTCACTTATTTCTGTCAGGTTGGCATTAGCTTCCACTGCTTGAATTTCCCTGGAGAAAAGAGCACCTGTACAAGAGATAATTCTCCCGTTCCTGTTTGGCTGACTAAATGGCAAAATGTTGCCCAGTTATCACATTTCCCTGTAGGGAATGTTCAAGGGAGAATGGAAGAGAAAGGAATGTAAACAGAATAAAAATAAAAGCCCAGCCAAAAAAACCAACTTCAACAACAAAAAAAAGCCACAGCACAAAATAAACAAAAAACCAACCAACAACAAATAACCCAAAACCAAACCAAAAACCAAACCAAACGAAAAAAAAGCCAAACCCCTTCAAAATGCTGCTAAAAGGCTCTCTCCTTCCCTGCGTGTTAAGTACAGCCTTAAGCATCCAAGCAAGGCTAAGACTATGACTCAAGCCATTTTGAGATAGGGAAGCAAAACTGTTTCTCCTACAGTCATAAAGCAAGACAAGGTCAGATCTAGGAAATCTTTTTTAACTCATTAATTGAAAGCAATACAGACTATGTCAATGCACTGGCTGCAGCTTCCTTACAGAAGCAAAGGTGGGTTTTTTGCTGAAGCTAATCAGCCTCAACTCCAGAGGTTTGTATGCAAGGTTTCAGCCAGCCGTGAAGACTATGCAGTGAACAGCCCCTAAAGTGGAGAAGTACAAGTTTATGTCTGTGTCAACACAGGCACTGACTAGCACTATGGTATCAGCAAGGATATGAAAGAGACCACTGTGAAGCCAGAACCACCTTAAGAAGGGATAACAGGGTCCCTCTAGCTTCAGTCTGCCTCTGACAGTGTCCAGGTCCAGATATCTAGGAAGAGGCATAACCAACTGAATAAATGATCTTTTACCTGTGATATTAGTCCTCCCTTTCTCCCTCTTTTTTTTTTCTTCCAAAAGGAGCATTGCAAACCATTTAGACCACCATTTCTTGACAGTCACATTTTCTCTATCGTGAAAATAATTTAGGTCCCGATCTTTCCCTTACTGCTTATTCCAGCAAACATGCCATCTTCACTGAGGAGGCAGTTCAGGGCTCAATCTAAACAGAGACCATCAGGGATTAAGACTGTCAAGTCCCACTATGGTTTTATGCTGTTATAATAAACCTATACTGTTCTATTATTATTCTTAGCTTAGATACTTCATCTGTGCTCAGTTATAATGCAAGTGCGAAGTTATTTCTGTGAAGTGAAATAGGCTACTAATTTCACCCTGATGCATTTAGCTACATCATCACTATTGAATTCTCTAAAAAAATTCTAGAAGGACTGAATGTTGTTGGAATAATTTTATTAAAATAATATGAACTTTCTTCCAAGGCCTCCACATTCTTGGGTAGCCAATAAGCTTTGATGCCCTCTGATAGCTAAAGCAAGTCTTTAATCAAAGGTGCATTAACTCACATCCTGTTGTTTGGCTCTATGATTACAAAACTAAAATGACTGAACATAATGTGGCAACATACATGCCTTAGTAACACTGCTGCCAACTGTTCTTGGCATAAAATGTATTGACTCATCTTGAAAATAAGCCTCTGTTCCTTAAAACTGGATCAGATTGCAAATGCCTGTCTTGCTGGCCATCATCATTACTGGTGTTATTCGTGGAGCACCACTGCACACTCTTAGAAGGAATCTGCAAAAGATGTGCCCCATTAAGCTTATGTATTACAGTAAGATGAAATCACTTCTATGATCGGATAAACCTGTAGACTACGAGTAAACCTAATGCAGACTACCAGTGTTTTGGGAGGTCTGTCTGTGTAAACAATTTGTCTGAGCTGAGCTCATTCTTTCTGGAAAGTAAAATACTCCATACCAATTCTGTTGGTTCCTTGGGGATGTGCACTCCATTATCCAAACCATGAAACTAACAGATGTGGGAAGGCAGAAAGCATGTAGCGAGAAGAGCAGCTTGTATGGGGAGAAGGCTTACTAATGAAAGGCTTACTACTGTTGAAAATGCTTGCTCTGGACACTGGATATATTGTTTTCATTTCTTCGTAATCTTAGCTAAGTTATACTATGTGAGAGAATAGATTTACATTTTCCCACTGGGCTTTATACAAAGGGATTGGTAGCTCTTCAGTTTTTGACTGATTTTCCTTCATTATTTCATGTCACAAGAGCCTACAAATGTAAGATGATAATGCAGAAGGTCCGTAACTGGACTTGTGCTAAGTGCTGGATTGAGCTGGATATGGCACACATTACCTTCCCATCCATGTAAGTCCTGCAAATGTATTCTGGAGCTGTACAGCATCCCTTTCTTTTATAGTAAAGCTATCCTCCTTAATACATATAATTATTTGGATTACTACAATCCTAACTGAGATGCAAGAGAGCTGGAAATTACTCTCTATTGTTCTATAGACTTGCACTCAAATCACTATCTTAAACATTGGAAGAGATGTGACCTTCATCATGGCCAAATCCTCTTTGCACTGTCTGAAAATCCATTATAGTGCATAACAATAATGACAGTACTAATCATAAATAACTTCCTAGTAGATTAAAGGTATTAAAAACAGGAAGAAAAAAAAAAAGACTGAGTAAGAATCCAAATATGATTTGGTTAAAATGAGAATTGCCTTTCTTACCCTAGAGCTTTCTTAGATTCAGGGCAGCCTTCTGCCACAACCTAGACTAGGATGATTCAGTAAACTTTTCCTAAGTTTTCCTTCCTTGCTCCCTTTCTCCCTCTGCTCCATCATCCCAGCATGAGGAAATCTTAGTATCACTAGTTTGATACAAACATTTTTTCACATAAAATTTCCGAGACTGGTAGGTGGCAAATAGCAGGGCACTCATCCCTCTAGCTGAAGCAATGGAGTGCTGCAGGAGCTCAGATAACAAGTGATTGCCTTTAAGGGCAGTGGTTTCCTAGATACAGGTTTTGGTTAGTGCTCCTCCTTTAGCTGGCAGTACAGGGAGAGTCTGTTGGACGAGTCCCAGAAGAGCTGGAGTGTTACTCGCCCCTGCGTTGTCTGGGAAATCTGTTGTTTTGGCCTTTGAGCTCACTTTTTGTGTACTGCCATGTGATTTTGAACACATGTATATATTGTGGACCTTTTGAACAGTGCCTGGGCAGATTGAACTCAGTAGCTCGAGACGATCCTTACAATCTTCCCTTTCCACTGTGCAAAAGTGATTGCAGCAGCAAACAAGGGATGGAGAACAGAAAAGGGGACTGCAGACACCAGGATACTGGGCAATTCCCATGGCTTATTTGTGGTTTTGTGGCAATTTATAGAAATTTTGGGTTCCAACTTAAATCTAGCGAAGTTAAGCATGTTGCTTTTGTAAAACTGAATGCTTTTACACTTGTGGCATACCACTGCCTAGAGATTTGGCAAGAGTAACTTCTGTAGCAGTGACCCAGGACAGGCAAACATTGCTTGTTTAATAAAGTCTTGAACATGGGTATTTATACTGCATGCCTTCGTGCACATGGCTGGGCAGTGTGAGAATAGTTATATAAACTCCTGGAGAATTCTCTCTAGTACAGGACAGAGTCCAGGCAGTTTTACACAAGGGCTGCAGAATGGCCAATCTCAGCTCCCTTGTTAAGGCCAGTACCCTTCTGGCCCCAGCAGCCCTCCCACCAGAAATGCACACCAAAGCTTGGTATGGGCCTGCTGAGAGAGGCATCCTACACTGCGGCTGGGTGACTCCTGAAGGGTACAGAGTGCTCTGTACCTGGAAAATGTGCAGTCAACCTGTTGATGCAGAAGTGTTTAGGGAGGGCAAGTGCAGCTTGCTGGATGATTCAAGGTGTTGTCACACCATGGTGGCAGGTTAAGATTGATCTGTTTGTCCTGGTTTCCTTCCAGGAATCATGTCCCCAAAGCATAAGTGACAGGAAGGCTCATGAGTCAGCTCCTAAACCACCAGAGCCCTCAGCCCAGTGTGTTATGGGAACTGCCATTGACCCAGGGTCATGCTGTTAAGCTGTATTGTAAACTGCAGCTGCCTAGGAGCTGATTCACATCCCTTTCATCTCTTTCTGATGAAACCTTCAGGGATACATTTGGTGCCCTTGCTACGTGTGGTGTTGCTTGTGGGTCAACCTGAAACCAGGAATGAAGTTCTGCAGAAGCAGAAGAGGATGCTCCAATATATGCGTGTGAACAAAGGTGTTTCTTTTCTTTGGTCTAATTGTTATTGTGTCTGTCAGTCTGACAGCTAGGTTATGACCTAAAATTTGAGCCTGATGGATGAACTTCAGAGAAGTTCTGTGTGCTTTAGAAAGAGCCTTTCTATTAAATAGAAACAGAAGTCCAGTCCATTCTTTGAAATTCCAGTCTAACTTGCTTTTGTTGGGTCTTTCTCTGGGCCTTAAGAGATGGACTTAGAGAAAAGAAATGGCCTGATTCTCTTCAAACACAATAAATTTCCAGTCACTGTGTTGTAGTGGTGAGAAAGAAACTCAACATTTTTTTCTTTATTCTTGATATTAGAATGGTATTCAAAGACCTCAGCTGACAAGAGCCACTGCAGAAGTACCTAGTGAAACCCATCCCTCTTGTGAAGAACTTCAAAGTTGATGGTCAGTGAGACCATTAATACTTCCTATTAATGAAATTCTGCAGAGTGAAGAAAACAAATCACACAGAGGAGGGAATTAATTTGCCTCATATGAGCTATCTAGTTTGGCTAGTGGAAGAAATTAGCTTTTTTTAGTGGTGATTTACCTTAATTTTAGATCAATGTTGAAGATCATTGTTTGTATCTCTCCACTGACAGGGGAGAAGAGACTGCTTGACTGGCATAGAGCAGAGGCCTAATTTTTAAGTGAATAAATTTAAGTCCCAGTCTTGTCTCGATTTTCACTGCAGTCAGGTTGAGAGCTGTAACTGGAGCACTCTCAAAGGGCAACAGGTAGTCATGCTCTGCCATCAGTTAGCATGTGGTTCCATTAGTAGCCTTTGCATAGTGTTCAGGTTCTTTCAAAAGCAACTCCAGAAAATTCTAATCATTATGTCTCGGTGTCAGTGAGGCTTTGACATGGTCTTACATCACTGAAATATTGTCCAGATCAAGCTATGGTAAAACTGACACCAGAATAACTTAGAAAAGTTGAAGTCAGACAGTTAATCATTGAACTGAAGACTACATTATGTGAGATTTGACAAGGGTCCATCCTAGTGAGCTGGACAATGAAATACACTGTATATTTATTTAGTCAGCAACTAAAAGCCTGGAAGATTTTCACCCCACTGGTGAGATAAGTGCAATTTCAAGGGATTAACATGAATCAGAAGACTAGTCCTAAATAGCCAGTATAGAGTTCATTGAGAACATGGGCTTAGGAACAATCCATTGCAGATATGGTAATTAATATTTTGGAATAAATGCTGACAAAAAACATCTAAGGGAGTTGATAAGGCACCAAAACCTGAAGTTAATGCTATGCTGACTAGAAAAAAACCAATCAATCATCAAGTGAGAATGCTTAAATGGGAAGTTTTAAATGTGAAACAGCTAATACAGTTGTTCTACTTCACTGGTGTGAAGTGTGCTATAAACCACACTTGAAGAGAGGAAGAAGGAGCATAGAAGAAAGCAACAAAGATACTCCAGAAAATATAACTCATTTAAAAAAAAAAAGAAAAAAAGAAAATAAACCACCTGAGACTGCATAGTCTAGAGAAGGAAAATCTGAAGTAAATTAAGTCTACAGTTTTCAAATATGTAAAAGATCATCATAAAGAGGGTGGTGGTTGATTTCATGCCACACCCATCTTCTGCCTTAGGTGTAAAAGGACCAAGAAAATGTGATTACAATAGAGGAAATACAGCACAGATGTTTGAGCTGCAGAGTACTTCAGTAGACCTTCAGTGGCTTTAATCATTAGCAGTTTTTAATAATAAGATCTTTTAAATCCTATATTCTAGGAATTTGTGATCTCACTCACTTTATGGTTAACCAACATGTATCACCAAATGCCTGGAATAGTTGCCAGAAAAGAGCAATTTTTTCAGCAATGGCAGGTTTTTTGCTGGTTGCTTCAATCTTTGCCAGAACTTACATCCTTATCCCCTCTGCTCCCACATTTCCTTAGGTGTGATTCTCCCTAGCTAGAAGCCTGCATTTTACTTTACAGAAGTAAAACACTGCTTATACTGTCCATGTGCCACTCAAAGATGGTCTTTGAGACTTTTGGCGCAGAACTCAGCAGGCAACGCAGCCCCTCTCCAGCATGGGACTCGACTTCTCCAGATCATCTTACGTATCATCTCTTCAAGCAAAATAAACAGTTCTAGGGGTGGGGCTGAGGAGTGGCGGTTAAAATCTCTCTGCCCTCAATGTAAGCAGCATCTTTATGAGGACAGAGAAGTACTACCAGCTGGAGAAATAATTTAGAAATTTCCTTTTATGGAAGAAGTCTTTTTCAAACACTACCAAAGAGAAGCTTTTAAAGAACAGCACTAATTTGAAAAGCTTACTGTTTCCTTTCAGGCTGCAGATTCAGTCTAAATAAAGTGCATCTTCCCACTGCAGTGCAGACATTTTCAGATGCACTGACAGCAATGGGGAGATTTTGGTTATCAGTGAATCTGTCTGTGTTTTATTCGCCTAACAAAATAATTTTGTTGTTCAACATTAAACATCCATATCAGATGGAAGAAATCTAATTCTTGTTATTTGGGACAGATCCAGCTGTGCCAGTGGAAGGAAGAAAGACAGGAGGGAGAAACAGGGTGAGCTGTGTAGTCGAATGGCCATAGCTTCTCCATGCAGCTGAGGGGGACTGTGCAGGATGCAGGAGCGATACTAATGCAAGAAGGGGTGAGACTCCAACAACCTTCACTCTTTCCCTCTTCAGTACCTATGTACCAGGTTGGTTCATGCAAGCCTCCAGACAACCCACCTGCTATTCACATGCAGTAATATTGCTTTTCTGTGCAATCCTATGCTGATGTGGGAAACTTGTTTCTAAAGACAAAGCACTAGATTTTATTTTGGATGCTCATTTTACCAAACATTGATAGTTTGCTTTTGATTTTTCTAAAGGTCTTTTATGCCAAGCTGTCTCAGTCTGCATCTGGCTTTACTCTATATCCTTGCTTGTATTTGTCATTAGGATAGTGTTTTCATAAACTTTGCTGTTTTGGGACCTAGTGACAATTTTGGGAGGCATTTCGCACCCAGAACTCCATCTGAAGTGGAACAGAAACTAGGATTCATCCATACAAGAAACTCACACACTGCATCAGGTTTGATCGCTGCTGCATCCTCCAAGTCCTGCATCTTTCTAATTCTAGGTGATGCAGTCACCTCCTTCCTTAGTTCAGAGAAGACCTGGATTCAAACAGACCAAACATTTCCTTTTGACTGATCCAGAATGAATTCTTGGGGGTTGGTGACACAGTGGACACAGCTATGTGTTAAGCCTTAGTCTGATGCTGCAGACATTTTCAGCTAAAGCTGTTTCAGAGGATCATTTGCACGTCGAATGGAGTGGGACTCATTTAATCAGTGCAGTGGATCAGTGCCCAATTTCCCTTCTCCTAAGGAAGGTTTTTTTCTCTTTTCACATTATTTCAACAAACCATGAACTTGTCAAATTCCACTGCTTCACTATAATTACAGCATGGGCATGAGAAATTATTCACAGAGTTAAAAACAAAGATGTGGCTCCGTAAATACATTTGTCAAACTGACCACAAGCTGGCAGGCAGGCAGCATCAGTGCCAAAAAATATTTAGCAGGTGCAGGCATGACAGCCACTTGTGGTATGCAGTATATTTCTTTAGCAAGTAGATAGGTCTTTGTGTCGTTTTAATATCTGTGGACAATTCTCTCAGTGCTTCTATGTATTTGCCTTGGTATTGTGACTGATGCTATGCAGAGCTGCGCTTGACATCCAGTCACCTCACAAAGACATTGCCTCTTCTCTTTTTTGCACTTGTGCTCCAATTGCAATATTTGTAGATTTTCTCTTTCTCCCATTGACTGGAATCCACTCAAACTTCAGAGAATTGCACACTTAATGTAAAGAGGATTGAGTTCATGCTAAAAGGTAGAGTATGAACAAACGAGCAAACAGGCTCATCAACCAGAACCGAGGGAGACAGGACAGGTAGAAAAAAAAATAGCAGTGAAGAGTCATGATAAGAAATAGATGAAGGATAAGTAATTGTAGCAATACATCTTTTAAAGTGTAAAAAAATCATTCTTGAGAGTGAAGGGAAAGCTTGATTAAAAGGCCACAGGGAAAAAAAAGAAAAAGACATCAAGACAGCTGAACAAGGAACATAAAGCCATGCATACGAGGCTTGCTTACCAATAATCTTTATATGTTAGCAGCTTAATTTAAGCAAGTTGGTTGTGTTTCACTCTTTTTTCAGCTCAGAAAGAGGAGGACAGAAGGCTATTAAAGAACAAGGCTAGGGTAAGAAGATGGGTATGGATCCTGCAGAGTGTATTCCAGCCTCTGAAGGCTTTGCATACTTATAATAAGATAATGAGATGCACGTGAAAGGTTGTGCTTTGCAATGTTTTGGGTTCGTTTGGGGTTTTTTTGGCGTTAACACCAGTGACTTGCTTTGTCTTCTTGCCAGTCCAAGGTATTTTTGACATCTATATACCAGGTTTGCTGTTATTGTGAAGGAGAAAGGGGCAGGAGACCCAGGAAATAATGGCAGAAGGTCAGTCATGGAGCCAAAGCAAAGAAAGTGGCAGAAGAAGCCATAAAAGCAGGATATGACTGTGGTCAGCAACAAATCCAACTTGTCTGAAGTGTCCACAAAGTGCTTCCCAGTAGTTTAATGCCTGGAGTGACTAAGGCTGAAATTCACTGAGCACTTTAACTTGGTATAAGATGACTTTCTTGCTGAAAGAAGTTTTGTGCTTGTTTGCAGGTGCAGTTTCCTTCTTCCCATGCAGCTAGCATGAACAGATAAATGGGAACAGGAGTGTCTGGAAAACAAGAGGTACTTTGTTCAAAACAGATCCAATCCTGACCAACTTGGGAATGAGAAAACTGCTTTTTCTACATATCCCTCACTAAATAAAAATGGAGCATAAGACCTGACCTGAGAAATTTACTTTTTCATTATAAAATTGGTTGAAAGAAGCTTTCCTTTTGCAGTTCCCCTGTGTGAAAAGAGCACAGGACTGATATGAAGTCTAGTGTCACTGGACCTAAACCCAAAGTCAATGGTCCTCACAGAAATAAACTGAAGGCATGAATCAATAAACATGATTGTGACAAACAGGGGAACAAAGGAAGAGTGAAGTTCTTATTGTCACTTAGTCCAGACTGCAGAAGCCTGGTTTATGTCAGCTCTCTGCTCCCGACTGCATCTTGCTCACCTCCTCCCCCTCCTCCTGCAGCAACAGAACTGCCTTGGAAGCTTAGAGGATGGCATATCTTGGCGTCAGAAACTACACCCAGGCTGTTGTGGATGGATGTGGATGATAACGTAGGTTAGAGTCAATGAAAATGTATGGAAGGTAATTCAATAATTTCATTAAGAGAAATAAAGAACAAAACTTTCCTTCCTACACATGGTGTCTGTAAAAAGCCTTTGGAGCCAGGCCTCGCCGTTCCCCTTAGCGGCATGTTGCCAAAGCAGCAAGATTTCCCTTCTCCCCCTTCAGCTCTCAGGTTCACTTCTGCTTCCTTGTTTTTTCTTCTCTTCAGGAGCTGAGTGCTGATGGGGTTTGGAGGGGACATGAACCCAGCCTCAGAGAACTTGAATTTGGGCTTCCCCTTGTCTGCCCAAATCCCATAGCAGGATGCTGTGCAAACTTAACCATGAGTTCTTCTGCCCATAGCTTGCTTGGAGGAAAACCAGAAACGCTCACAGTGTCTTTGGCATAGAGGCTTAATGGGAGGTTTTTGCAGGCTGCTGTTACACTCAGATGCCTGTAACCCACCTAACTGGCATGCAAGTGCTCTTTGAATCTTGTCCTTGTAATCTGCATGACTTTGACAACATCAGTGGGCTTATGCCTACGTATGTTTGTGTTCTATGAACACGTAAGATAGAGGAGACATTTTGACTGAGTATAATTAATGTCATCCATGCCAGAAACTGCAGTGGCATAATTACTGTAATAAAAATCCCATACTTGTTACTAACTCTATTGCCTAATAGCAGTGAGCATCACTGCCTCTCATGCGGGAGCCCGGGGTTTGATTCCTGCCAGGAAGGCAGTTGTGCTGTTTAAGAGTTGGGCTCAATGATCCCTGTGGGTCCATTCCAACTCAGAATATTCTGTGAATCTGTGATTCTGTAATTTGTGGCTGTAAAATCATATATTGTGATGTTTGGAGCACACTTTTAAAAATCATATTGGTGTTCATCATTGGCATTTATAAAGCATTTCTACAGAATTACTGTTTTTTCATCCTATTCTGAAGGCTGTCTGAGAGCTACATATTCTTTTGTCAACATTTCTGCAGAAAATGTACTCCTCTATTTCTAAACACCCTGGTAATGCCTGCTTTGCAAAGTTTGTATGTGGAATCTGGTGAATATTTCACAGATGCGAAGCAGGACCTTCATATCAGCCATCATATCTGACCAGATGAAATTTATAACATCTGCTGTTCCTAGTCAGACACAGCTTTCTGTTATTCCAGCTGTTGCTGAGCATGCATTAAGCAGTTCCAATTAGTTCAACCTCCTCCTAATGTTACAGCAGCTTATTTTTTTGCTGCCGCAGAAGCAGTATTTTTCAAACCTTAAAGATTTATTTTTAGCTGTGATGCAGCTTTCAGATTTTAGGCCAAAGTACCGAAGCCACCAACTGCCAATAAGAATAACAGATCGTCTAGCATCAGCCTTCTCCAGAATTCAAGTAGTGCTATGAGTAGTGAATTCCCCCTTCTGCACTTAGGCAAGATGAACAATGGAAAGGATTAAGACTGGAAACATCCTACCGTAAATTAAGACAGAGAAAGCCAAAATTTTTGCCCTGGGATCTACTGGACAGTGCTGCTTACTATTGGTTACTTTTAGCTGATGTAAATTTTGCTTCAGCTACATTCACTTCCTGCCTTCATTTGGTGCTGCAGCACATATGAAGATCTCATTTTAGACATGCTGTGGCACTTTAATTTGGAGGGCTGTGGATTGCTGTGGGTTTAAAGAAAAGACAAATTCTGGTACAGACCTTTCAGCAATATTCTCCATCTCTAATTCAGCATGACACTCCCTCCCAATGCTTCACAGCATCGCATCTCCCAGAGGTTTTGCTGGTTAAAACCTGTGGCCAGCGGCACTGTAAAAACCATGCCTTTGATTTAGAGGGATGTGAAGACTTTTAATAAGGTCGTTTTTTCTTGTTAGTGTCTCTGTCAAGAGAATGAGGCATCATAATTTAATGGCAAATACATTTTGCTAATTACGGCATTTCATTATTTTTCTTTGACCTTGTCAACAGTCAGCATTCTGATGGGGTATATACATTAAATGCATAAATGTCCCTCTTTCCAATGATTCAGGCTGTCGAGCAGCAGTTGAATAGGCAGACAACAACTCTGTGGAATAATGCAAAGATCAAAGAGGGGCCATGAACGTCCCCAATTTGTGCAGCATACAAGGCAATCACTTTGCGGTATTTCATTCCTGTGACAACAGCTGGAAAAAAGCACCAGGCTCCTCTCTGCACAGAGACCTACACAAAGAACAGCAGAGTAAGCTCAACCACTTGTCACCAGTCCTGTAGTAAACAAAAGCAACCAGCAATAAATGGCACAGAGGCATAAGGTTGGAGAATATGGCCTTCTGTGTATTGTCAGGGAAATGGAAACACTCTCCCTGATGTGAAAGAGTGCAGAAAACTGTGCAGGGCCTCTGGCAACACAGCTGCACATCTAAAACAGTTTGCTTATTTCGTTTCTTTCTCCCTCTCTATATCCAGATCCTCTCCTCTTTTGTCAAGCCCTAAAGAACAGAAAATACCTGAAAAGTCCCCAAAATTATTGCCTTTTTTTTTTAATAGCACTTCTCTGAACATGCACTGATTTGTGCACTTTCTTGCCTAAGAATATTTTCTTCTGTTGATTCTTCTTCATTTTCTCTGGTTTTTATTTGTCTCTTACCCTGGGGAAATCAGCGCCACTTTGATAAATTGTGAAATTTTGGTGGCTTGTCAATAATTCGTCATTTGAGCCTTTGATCAGTGTGGCTCATTATCTGCGTGGGAGAGGTGGTATCTTTTGCCTTGTGAGTTACATAGAGGAAAAAAGCCAGACACATCTAGCATCTGTTATGACTTTCCTTTCCAGTGTTTGGGATTCAAAATAGGTATTAGCTTTTTTTGGGGTTTTTTCATTTTTTTACTAAGTACAAACAGGCAAATAAACACATAGACTGTAAGGATCACTTACTGCAGTCTTACTGGACTAATTGAAAATGAAACAATGCAATGGTAATGTTAAGGTTATAATTAAGCCAAAATCTATAAATCAATGAGTTCAAATTTTCCTGCTAGTAAATTCATCAAGCATATATTGAATCATATAGTGACATGGTCTAGTTGGTGGGGTGTTGGACTGGATGGTCCTGGGTGTCCCTTCCAGCTCGGAGTGGCCTGTGAGCCTGTGAGGGAACTAGGTTTATGTCCACAGCTCTGGGGTGTGGGTTCGATCCCTGTATGGGCATTCGCTGGGGAGTTGGACTAGATGATCCTTGTGGGTCCCTTCCAACTTGTAATATTCTGTGACTCTGTGATTCTGTGAATTTAACACTAGAAGCAATGGGGTTGTATTAGTTTGTCTTCAGAGGATTTATTGTGGTTCCACCTTCCTTTCAGTGTGAGCCCGCTGGCAGTGATGGCTCATACAGGGGATGCCTTGAGCCCAAGGGCAGAAAAACCAGTGACATGAAATGCCCAGAGCAGCATGGCATTTGAGCCTGGCTGAGGAACAGTCCCTAGTTTTGCACAGCAAGCATTTCTACTTCAACAGGCTCTATTAACACATTTTTGCTCCAATTCCTCCCTTTCCATACAACAATACAAGCTTTCCCAGCAGTGAATCACATACAACAATACAAGCTTTCCCCAGCAGTGAATCAATCAATGTTGTAGCTTTTGTACAGTGTTAGTTTTTAATGCAGCGTATAATGACTAGCTTGATGGTACCTTGGTGTTTATTTCTGGGAACCAATCCTCATGTAATGCATACCCAAAGGCAAACTTAATGAAGGTATCTCTTCCTTAAACAAAGGCAAAGTGATGCATTTGTGTTCCTCCTGCTCAAAGACTTGAGACCTGTGAGCTCTCCCTTGGCAGTCATCAGTTGCTGCCTGGAATTAGGAGACAGAGGTTCTGCGAGGTTAATTCTGCAATGAGCTGGCTACACCAGAGGACCATCTTGATAACTGTTTTTCTTCTGCTTCATCTTTGCTGATTTAGGGATTGTTTTTTGTTACATTCAGCCCATTTTTAGATATGCTTACAACTTTCAGTGTTCTCCTCTATGTGCAAGTCATGCCTCGTCACAAGTTCTTCCTAGATGAGATTTATCCCAGTAGTCCTCTCTCCTCATCTTGCCTGTAGGCAAAAGCAGATTTCTTGGCCAAAGAAACACTGCAGTGACTGGATGAGGCTGAGTGTGAGTCTCCAGTGTTGGTGTGGCCTCTCCATCTAACCTGGCTCTGCTGCTGTCCCGTGGCTGGGACCAGCACAGCAGCAGTTCCCAGAAAACAGAGCCAGCAGCAGGCAGGTGAGGGGCTGAGGCCACACAGGGTGGTGGTGGTGAGTAGGGGCTGTGATGGCACGTGTAGGGGGATAAGTGGACCTTGCACAAGAGATGTCAAGGAGATAGGCTGATTTAAGGATTTCTGGTTTTGCTCAAGACACCTTCTGGGAGCCGGGAGGCTTTGGCTTGGATTTCTTTCTCTCTCCAGCCTTTCAGAGTAGTTCACTCCCTGAAAAGATAACTGTTTCACAAGCGACCTTAGAGCCCCCCTGAGTGAGGGGAAGCAAACTGTTAAGAAGGTTCACAGAGCTTTTTGCATTCTTTCATGCCCAGCATGTACACATGGCATTAGCCAGTGTTCTTGCCTTTGAAAAATAATTTTTTTCTAAGTCCTTCCACTGCCTGGTGTTTGGGGATACCTTCCTTTACAGCAAGGCTGAGGAGCAGATAAAAAATAGAGTTTCTGCAGCTGTGTTGGGATCAGGAGTAAGCAGCTTCCAGGGGGCAGAAAGATGAGAGTGGAGCTGGATGCTGTCCCTCCTAGCCCACTCCTCATTCCAGTGTGGCAGATGGAGGTGCTACCATTATATATTCAGTGACTATCCCTTCAGTTCTCTCTATTATTAGTTTGGTTTATTTTGGTTTGAACCATGATGCAGAAATCATATTTGCCTGGGGAGTGTCCTCTTTCCACCACATCATCACCACTCCCCCAACAGCTGTTTCTAATCTCGCTGTTTTGTTTTTAATCTCCTTTTGGGTGTATAGTGATACTATTTACCACCCTATCAACAAGGCAGATATTGCCAGTGCACAGGGATATGTTACTGCATTCATCATGAGGAAGGGTTATGCAGAGCCAAATGTAGTCTTGGGAGAGTCAAAAATTATTTCAGCCCAGCATATGAGTCAGGTTTTTGCCAGGGAAAATGATGCTTTGCACAATAATATGTGGTAAGTACTCTAGAAATACAATTAAAGTACACCCCTTGTGCCTACTGGTAAACATCTGAGGATCTTGAGATCCTCATGAAGAACATGAACAATCAGCACACCCTCACTCCAAAAAAAGCCAGTAGTACCTTGAGCTGCATTAGGAAAAGCACTGTCAGGAGGTTGATACAGGTGGTTCTACCCCTCTGCTTAGTGCCAGCCTCTCCTGGGATGCTGTGAAAGCTCAGGGTTCCCTCACATGAAAGAGAGGCATGGACATACTGGAGAGAATCCAGTGAAGGGCCACTAAGAAGATGGTTATACTGGAAGACCTCTCCCATGAGGAAAAGCTGAGAGAGCTGGGACTGTTCAGAGTAGAGAAGATAAATCTCAAGGAGGGAGGTCTCAGCCATGTGTATGAATACCTGGTCGGATAGAATTAAGGGAGAGAGAATCTTCTCAGCTGAGCCTAGAGACAGGGAAGAAGGCAATGGGCACAAATTATACATGAAATTCCATTTCCACTAAAGAGAACAATTTCTTACTGTGAGTGCAGTCAAACAGTGACACAGGTTGCCCATAGGGGTTGTGGAGCCTCCATCCTTAGAGAAATTAAAAATCCAACTGGTCATTTCCTGGAGCAAACTGCTCTAGCTGTTCCTGCTTTGTTAGGGGGTCTTAGACCCAGGTGACTTCCAACCTCAACCATTCTGTGATACTTGTGGCAAGCAGGACTTCTACCTGCTTGCCACAAGTGTCTTTTGGCACAGGTTTCACTATTTTTGACTCTCCTCTTTTGCAGTTTTTCTAATTTTTCAACCACGCTGGTACTAAGGTGCTTTAAAAAACATCTCCACTGATAAAGGGAAAAAAGCACACATCACTGCATAACTTCCAACTCAGAATAACCTGTGAACTTATTTCTCTGACAAGATAACCAAAATGCCAGACTCTGAGGGCATGCTTGGAAAATGTGAAGCCAGAAAGCACTATCGCAAAAATTGCACAGATGGAATAGAACTCTCTGACAACTAGAACACCTACTTTGCAGAGCTAATTCAGGCAAGGACCATGTCCAAATCAGTGGCATTTTGCTGGAACAGGGAACATGTTCTTGAAGTTATTTTTCAGCATAGTCTGATGCTAAACCTTGTTCAGTCAATCTGGGCTGCCATGTCACTAGATATTTTGAACCAAATAAAATTACTTTCATGTAGTCAAATCTCATTGACTTCAATGACCTGGGGGAGAGGAAAAAAAACCCAACCCAACAAACATGTTTCAGGGGCTTTAAATTCCTTTTCTGCATGGAACAACATAGGCACTGTTGTTTGGTCTACTTCGAGAATGGGTGGTGGATCTACACTGAAAATTTCATTTCTCCTTACCCAACTGAAACACACCAAGGAGCAGGAGTAACTGTAATTGCATGTGCTGGGGTTTGCTCCACCCTCTACACAACTTGGTTACTTGATTTGCAGAAGTTGCCCTTAAATAAGTGGGAAAGCAAAGTTCTTGTCAACAGGTACAACCCAGATTTAGAAAGAAAAGACAGAGGGGGAGGGAATGGGAGGGAAGGCAAGTAACACCTAGTTGGGTATTTTTAAGGCAATAAAATAAGGCCCTTAACACTAACCTAAGAATCCATTTTATGCACATAATTTTCAATAAACAGAATGTGCTTTTGAAGATGAATATCACTGCACTAGTGATATTCGAGGTAATGCAAGGTGGTATATGCATGCCATGTAAAGAGCTGAACATCTCCTTTGGATGATGGGGCAGAGCACAAAATTTACCAACACCAGTATTGCTTTTATTTGTATATACTAAAAGCAGGGACACATGAAAAAGAAGAATCTCTTGAATGTCAGAAGAGTAGGAAGACAGAAAAAGTCTTAAATGACTGTTAGTACAAGCTAAGGCAGATTCACAGTCAAAATTAATCTGGTACTATGATGAAAAAATTGTAACCAGAAAAGATAATTTAGGACTCCTACTGGGTCTGTCCAGAATTTATTTCCAAATGTGTTCAGTTGATCAGCCTATACATTTTTTAAAGCCTTTGAATTAAAAAACAATCAATAATTCAGTTTCTTCTCAAACCTAAATAATGTTCTCTACCAATAAAGAAAAAATAAGTATATATACATTAAAGGATATGTGTCTGGTGAATCTAAGATTGGGCAAAAATTTAAAGTTGTCTATGCTAGAGTCAGTAAGGAGGAATATTTTTAAATTATATGTTAATATAATTTATTCTTTTTTATTCCTTTTAGGGGAATATATTTTCCTCTGGCAACCTCATCATGTCTCTTTGAAGAAAAAAAATTTAAAAGACGTATATGTACAAGCTAACTTCTTATGTCTGTCAATATAAGTGTCCGTAAATCTGAATATTTACCAAACTCTCCTAGACCTGGGAAAAGAGACAAGAAGAAATATTTTCCAGACTCTGTAATTAAATCAATTTTTTGTCTAGAACTGTGGCTGTTACTTGCTGCTGTATATAAAGAAGTACATCACTTCACTGGTACCAAGGTTTGCTGTCAGAGAGGTGAATGCACCATTTATAAAAGAAAGTAAAGACAGAGAGGAGGGGTTGAGGTAAATCACCAGCCCTTCTCCTTCTGGAGTCTGATTTATGTTGGTGACTGGAAGTTCCTGCTGGTTGCATCAAATCTCTTGCCATGTTGGCTCTGCAAAATGCAGAATTTGTTCCCAGAAGGGCAGGACAATCCAGACAGATGGGTCAGAGGTCAGCTGTGCTTCGAGCCACAAGGGAGAGGAAATCCCTCTTTTTCAGCGTGCACAAAGCATTAGCTACTATTTTCTAAGAGTTATAAAATATGAATCACAATACCTATATTAAAATAAGTTGAAATATAGCAAGACTATGAACTGTATAGGCTTCTGTATTCCACTGCCTGTAGCTATATTAAATTGCAAGCCTCTCCCCTCTATTCTCCCCTCTCGCTGGTGACATGCAGTGTTCACTGCAGTGGTTGCTAATAGTGACTCCTGTAGCTCAGGCAGATCAAGGCACCTCTAAGAGCTATAGTGCTGCTGTGCTCATTCATCTGCCTCAGGGCTCACAGTTCCACAGTATCACAGTATTAGCAAGGTTGGAACAGACCTTGGAGATCATCAAGTCCAACCTGTAACCCAACACCAATCCATTGTCTAAAACCATGGCACTACCCACAGGACCATCCAGTCCAACTCCCCACCTACCAGACCATTTCACTGAGCTCCTCATCGAGTCTTCTCTTAAACACCTCCAGGGATGGTGACTCCACCACCTCCCTGGGCAGACCATTCCAATGAGTGATCACTCTCTCTGGGAAAAACCTCTTTCTAACATTCAGTCTAAACTCCCCTGGCGTAGCTTAAGGCNCTCAATTCCCTCGTCCATATCATCAATAAAGATGTTGAACAGTGCCAGGCCGAACACTGACCCCTGTGGGACTCCACTAGTGACTGGCTGCCAGCTGGATGTGGCACCATTCACCAACACTCTCTGAGCTCGTCCATCCAACCAGTTCCTAACCCAACACAAAATGCTTCTGTCCAGTCCATGCTCTATGAGTTTCTCCTGAAGCTTATTATGGGAAACCAGGTCAAAGGCTTTGCTAAGGTCCAAGTACACAACATCCACGGTCTTTTTGTCGTCAACCAGGTGAGTCACCAGATCATAAAAGGAGATTAGGTTGGTCAGGCTGACAGGTCTGTAATTACTCGGATCATCCTTCCTGTCCTTCTTGTTGATGGGTGTCACATTAGCCAATTTCCAGTCTTGTGGTACATCATCAGTAAGCCAGGACTGTTCACTAGCTACTGGCTCTGAGTTCATCCAGAGACATTCTTGCTTTTTTTCCTTTGTTCTTTCAAGATTATTTTCTGACTCTTCCAGGTGATCATTGTCTCTTATGCTGCAGGCTACAAAATAGACTTGTGGTTTCAAGCAACTTCGGAGCTATCTGTATTCTTACAGGGTGATTTAATAAGGGGTAGGAGCTCAAAATAACATGCAAACCCCCCATTTTTGAGACATGGGAAGAGGCTGATGGTGTGTTCCAGGGCAGTCCTACTCCAAGGGGAAAAAGGAGTCTTTCCTCAGTCCTGTCATGAGTTGCCTGCTTGATCATTGCCCTACATCTGGAGCTGCTATCAGACTAATACTTGTAGAATTGCTTTGGGTCCTAAAACTTATTCCAGAAGTGTAAAGTAATATTGCTTCTGTGCCATATTAATGAAAGGAGTACATGAATAATGCATCCAGCAGCACAAATGCCTTACTGTGTTTGACTTAGTACACCCTTAGTTCTGTGTTATTAATTTTTTAGTGTGTTTCTAAATGCTAGTTGTGAAAAATTCCTCTCTTCACTTTTTTTTGTGCTTACAGAGTGAAATTCAAGACATGCTTTTATTCAGTCTTCCTTTCTGTCACAGAGACAGGCATAGACACTCCAGGGTCTGAGAGGGAGAGGTGCTTGGTGTTAATCAGATGTGTTATGTTGCACAGTATTGGCATAGTCTAAGAAATACTACAGAGGTGCTCTATTGACAGATGATATTTTTCTTACTTTGCATCAAAGACATTTACATTGGTGTTTACAAACAGATTTAAGAGAGTTAGGTGCCCAAATCCCATTGCAGCTTAAGTGAAATTACAGGCCTTGCTGTCTCTGATTCTGCTGAATAAAATGGTACATACATGAATGCACTTCACCGGTGCCACCAGTGATAATTTGTCCCTGGGTTCAATGACAGCACTTGAAATAGTGGGTTGACCTTTTCCTGATCCAGAGCCTTTTTGCTCCAGTGAGTTCTGATGCACCCAGCCTGTCATAAATCGTCTGTAGTACCTTTACACTGCTTCTTTCAAACTATTTTTTTTTCAATATGGACGTGTGTGAGTGAGGAGGAGAGAAAGGGAGACTGAAGGATTCAGGAAAAGTGGGGAGTGCCTGGAAGAAGGATGAACTGAAGACAAAGGGGGTCTGCAGGGCAGAGCTTGGAAGGCCAGGGGAAAGCATGATTTCAGAGCTGGATAAATTAATACTTCATGAAAGTAGTGGTCCTTCCATTGCAGGGCTATGGAGTTCATATCATGTTAAGGCACAGTTTGCTCTCCATGCACTGGCAGTCTCCTGCATGAGAGAGCAAGCTCTCCATGCACTGGCAGTCTCCTGCATGAGAGAGCAATCCCCTTCACTATGTTTAATAAGATATAAGAGATTTTTGAGAATGAATGAAGAATGTTTTCAAATTAATACAGCTGAAAGGTGTGTGCAGTTGATAGTAATTTATGCATCTTCTGCCTCAAATTGCTTAATACATAGTAAAGGAAAGGAAGAAGCAGGAGACCAAAGTTTGGAGGGAATCTGATTAAAGGAGGTGAAGTGCTGTGCCCATGGGGTTGTACGATGCCCCTCTCTCTGCCAGGACCTTCATGCCAAGTTAATACCCTCAGGTTCATGTTCAACTATGACAGATCTGAACAATGCCTGTGGCATTGCATCAGTCTCCTGTGATTACAATTACTTCAGTGTGGTTTTGTGTAATTTTCAGTCTTCATATGCTTACTTCTGCCTGCACATCACATGGTTTTCTGTTGTTTTGCAGGTTGGAGGTCATTTGAGGAGCTGCCTGAAAGGCTCAGAACTCTAAACAAAGCCCAAATCTATATTTGCCCTTGTACAAAATTATTCACAAACTTACAAACTTACTCTTTGCACAGCTTGTAATAATATCCTAAATGGGCTTGTATATGTGTGTAAAACTGAAATACAAAAAGAATCACAGTTTTCAGATGAATTCTCATAGTCCAGAATGCCTGGCAGTCAGCGTCTGAGGTATAAAACTCCTTTCTAATTGCAGGGGCTAATTCCAGCAGGCAAGAAACCTTTCCTCCTCAGGGACCTCCAACTCTTTATTCTTTCTCCTCAAATTAGGGGACTTCACCTAGGTCACATTGCAAACTGTCAGGCGCACCCAGAGGATGGCAGGGAGATGGTGATGGAACTGGTGCTCCCAGAACCTATTGTCCACGAAGTTCTGGGAGAAGCCCAGAATGTTAGATCTGACTTTAAGCATATCTTTGTTTGGGCACAACAGGAGTGCTGATGCATTTCAGGGCAGGTGATGGCCAAACACCTCCAAGGGCAGAGCAGGGTCTAAGTGACCCTTAGCCCAGTGGGCACCTGAAATGAGAGTTCCCACAGCTAAACATCTGGACAGCTGTGACCTCACTGACTGCTGGGTCGTATGTTAAAACTGGGTAGTAGGACTAGAAAGGAGACTGAAGGGTAAAGACTCCAGTGATCTCTATTTACAACTTGCTTTATATCATCTGTTTTTTAGAGTATATTCTTGATCTGAAATACAGACTGACTGAGGAAGTACACAAAAAATATGCAAGTGCAGATCAATACCATACTTTACTGTTTGTGTAATGATGATATGAATAATCCTGAGTGCTAAGCCAGACGAGCTCTACTAAGCATCACAGTATCACCGTATTAGCAAGGTTGGAAGAGACCGTGGAGATCATCAAGTTCAACCTGTAACCCAACACCAATCCATTGTCTAAACCATGGCACTAAGTGCCTCATCCAGCCTACTCTTAAACACCTCCAGGGATGGCAATTCCACCACCTCCCTGGGCAGACCATTCCAATGAGCAATCACTCTCTCTGGGAAAAACCTCTTTCTAACATTCAGTCTAAACCTCCCCTGGCGTAGCTTAAGGCCATGTCCTCTTGTTCTGGTGTCCTCAGCCTGAGAGAAGAGATCCACACCCACCTGGCGGCAACCTCCCCTCAGGTAGTTGTAAACAGCAATTAGGTCGCCTCTGAGCCTCCTCTTCTTCAGACTGAACAACCCGAGTTCCTTTAGCTGCTCCCCATAGGGCTTGTCCTCCAGTCCTTGCACCATCCTTGTTGCCCTTCTCTGGATCCTCTCAAGCAGCTCAACATCCTTCTTAAACTGGGGAGACCAGAACTGCACACAGTACTCAAGATGTGGTCTGACCAGTGCCTAATACAGGGGAAGGATAACTTTCCTAGTCCGACTGACCACACTGTTCCTAATACAGGCCAGGATGCCATTGGCCTTCTTAGCCACCTGGGCACACTGCAGGCTCCTATTGAGTTTCCTGTCAATCATTACTCCTAAATCCCTTTCTACTTCACCACTCTCCAGCCACTCATCATCCCCCAGTCGATAGTGATGCATGGGGTTGTTATGTCCAAAGTGAAGAATCCGGCACTTAGTCTTGTTAAATCTCATACTGTTGGAATCTGCCCATTCCTCTAGCCTGTCAAGGTCCCTCTGAAGGGCCCTCCCACCCTCCGACATTTCAACATTTGCACCCAGCTTGGTATCATCTGCAAACTTGCTGATGATGGACTCAATTCCCTCGTCCATATCATCAATAAAGATGTTGAACAGTGCCAGGCCGAACACTGACCCCTGTGGGACTCCGCTAGTGACTTTGCTCATCCAGGCTGGCCTTCTGCCCCTTCAACTCATTTTATGGCACATTGGGACCGCCTGCTCCCGCGCCTTCATGAGCTCATTCTTAAAGTATGTCCAGCCTTCCTGGACCCCCCTGCCATTAAGGGCTGTTTCCCATGGTACCCTCCCAATTAATTTCTTGAACAGTCCAAAGTCTGCCCTCCGGAAATCGAGCTTGGAGGTTTGGTTCGTGCCCTTTCTCATCACACTGCCAATTGATAACTCTATGATCGCATGGTCACTATATCCCAGGTTTCGTCCAGCCACAATATCACTAACCAACCCTTCCTTGTTAGTAAACAACAGGTCGAGCACAGCCTCCCCCCTGGAGGGCTCACTCACCTGCTGCATCAAGAAACAGTCATCAGCTAGCTCTAGGAACCTTCTGGACTGTCTCCTCTCTGCTGTGTTGAGTTCCCAGCAGATATCAGACAGATTAAAGTCTCCTGTAAGAACTAGGGCAGTTGATCTTGAGGCTGTCTCTAGTTGCTTAAAGAGCAATAGGTCTGCCTCTTCCTCCTGATCTGGCGGTCTGTAACACATCCCGAGCAGAATTTCAGCTTTATTGGGAATCCCTCTTACCTTGACCCATAGGCTCTCTTCTTGATCATCCTTGATGTCAAGGTATCTAGGGTAGCTTTAATATACAGGGCCACTCCCCCACCCCTACGTGCTCTCCTATCTCTTCTAAAGAGTGTGTAGCCTTCTAACGTGGCACTCCAGTTGTGCGCATCGTCCCACCATGTTTCCGTGATGGCAACTATATCGTATAGCTCCTGATACACCATAACTCCCCATCTTCTGTTTTGCATTCCTCTTCTAATGGTCTTCTAGCCTGACATGCAAAAGCTCTCTGTCAGGCTAGTTCCGGTCTCTGGAATAGAATTTTGTTGCCTGTGCCAACCCACACTTTGACTGCTTTTTCATTCTTTCGATCACGAATGGTGTTTTTGCATTACAAAGTAGACCTTTTATTTGAAAATGTGTCATCTTCCGTATCCACAGATGTAGAAGATATTTTTTCATGAATAATTCAAACATACAATGAGGCTGGAGGGAATACACCATAACAATGTGCATAAACCCTGAAGCACCTGAACTATTTTTTTGGTATCAGAAAATAAAATGCATCAGCTCATTTGACTTTGATTTGATATTAAGGGAATATTTTATTTGTTCAAATACTTCAGCAATTCAAAATTTGCAGAGGACAAAGTGCTTCCCTATGTGCAGGAATTTTGAGCACAAGCCTCTCCATGTGCATGGAGCTTATGCTGCATTGTCACACTGCTGAGAGGGATTTCTGAGACTTGACATTAGGAGTAATGGCTGGATGCAAATGCTTCTGGCTGGCTGGATGTTTCTCTCCTTTACAGAGGTTGTTGGTTGTTCTGTTGGGAAGCTTCTTTGGAAGAATATTTTGACTATATAAACATGTGCTATGTTCAATAAGGTTATTGTTGCACCTTTCCTGATAAATACTTTCAAAGCCACTTCCTAATTCTTGTTTGCTTCCACAGAATGGGTAAGGTCAAAAAGGACCACTAGAAGTCATCTGGTCCAATCACTCCACTAAGGCAGGGTTCCCTAGAGCATGTTACTCAGGACTCTGTCCAGATGGCTTTTGAGCATCTCTGGGCAACCTGTGCTGGTTGGTCACTGTCACAGTAAGGAAGTTATTCCTTGTGTTCAGGTGAAACTTCCTGGAACTTCAAATGGAACTTTGAAAGCTAGAGGTCATTCTAGCTCCTTATGTTGAGATGTCAGACTGAAATGTACACATTTGCTCTCCTTATTTGCAGATAGACACACCAGATACACTGAGGACAGTCATGACTGCCGTGACTAGAGGAAAAATGAGAACATAACCCATCCTGGAGGTCTTTTTCCAACCTCTATGATTCTGTGCAGAAGGAGCATTTCATTGATTATGAATACTTGAGTTCACTTCTTAATACGCTTGTAATTTGTCATAGTTTTGCCTTTTGTGTTCTATATTTTGTGCTATCTTTACACTCTACACCATAACAAATGCTTTGAAAGCCAGTTATTTTTGCAGAAATGTAGATCTCTCATCTCTGCCTGCCCAACCTTCTGATTTTGCAACATCACCAATTTTGGCACAAGTGATGCATTTTCTCACCTCTTTTACACTTTTAAGATTTGCAAGTTCCACGTCACAGTTTGGTAAAATTAGGTTACTGTATCTGTGTAGGTGTCCACTTAGCTGACCTGGCAGGGCCCTGAATGCAGACTTCATAATTTCACCTGGCTTTATTTGTTCTGACCACCAAGACCTTCTCAGGAGAGGGCAGAAGACTGGCAGATGGAGCTCATGTTTTCTAATTTTGAACAATTTGTAAATCCTGTGGGACAGAATTCATGAGATGAAAACTGTATTGTTTATTAACATGAATCTAGCACATATTTTTTTTATCTGCTTGCTAGTCCTGTGAGTATGGCTTATAAAACATTTTAGAAATGCAGAAATATTTATTTTCTCCATAACCAGAACATTGGAAGCAACCAGCAGAACAGTAGTAGTCATGCCTTCCTGAGCATAATAAATCACCATGTAAACAGCCATCTAACCTAAAGCTTTTACGTCTTGATATTAAATTTAATCATGTCTTATCCAGAGAGTAATACCTAGAAAATCCAATTTACGTAACATGAAAATCAGTCATTACTCAAAATTTCGTGTGAATGTTTGCATCAGAAATCACTTGCTTCTCTAGACACAGTATCTGACTGCATATTTACACAGTTAAACTGGATTTCCCACCCTTCTTGTTGAGCTGAGTATTTATTTAGATACAAACATACTTAAAACTGTGTACACAGCTAGTCCATGGAAACCACACCAGCCTCCCTCTACTTCTTCATGTCGGTCATGTTTTCCCAACTCTTATTTCTCAATGTAGTCTAAAATCGGATTTTTGTAGACAAATGGCTACCTTTAATGTTTACTGCCTCTAGCACAGTACTCCTGGCATAATTTGGGTCTTTAGGAAGAGGGCAGCACAAACATTTAAAGAACAAGACCTAGTAAGAGATTGAGTGCTCAAAGACAACTACAGCAAGAAGTAGAAGAGTTTGGTTTTCCCTAACTTTTCTGCTGAGAAAAGGTGTTTCTAGTGGCCTAGGAGAAGCAGCAGAATAACAAGTCTTGAAATGCTGAGCCAGTTGCAATTTCCTAACATGAGGTTCAGTGGAGCTCTTTCATATCACTCAAGATGAATGACGTCTTCGGATAACTAAATTAAGAACCTAAATAAGTGCATGATCTTCAAGGGTGCAGGTTACCTGCCACTCAGATTAAACTTATTATTAGGTAAGCCTCACCATGTCTGAAAATTAAATTTGAGCTCATAGAAGCACCTTAGAGAACTGAAAGGAGGCTGTCTGACTTAGGCATGACATCTACTTTTCCCTAGTTGTGGTTTATGGAGTTCTTTCCAGGAACCCACCAAAATGAAAGACTCTTATAACAAGAAGTATAGCATTTTTTGTTTGCAAGTACTTTTTCCTTTTTTTTTCTAAAACTTTTTTTCCTTACATCCATCCACAGTGTCAAATTGAAATCCACCATCCTTGCCTAGCAAGTCCAAACCCTCCAAAGTGGCATGACTGTGTAACAGGTCTAAACCCAGCTGATGCCCCTCTGTGTGGGGCACCGAGGGTGTGAGCCTGGGGAGAGTATATTCTCCTGCTGATTCTTCATGGAGCTGGCTGATGGGAATGGAGTGCATTGGGAGGCAAGGACAGGTCAGATTTCTCCATAACTCTGCTTCTATGTTTCTTGACTGTAGTCAGTGTGAAGCAAGGGGATGTACTCATTCCAGCTGGCAAACATAACACCTCCAGAAACTTTCTCCACTAATCCACTATTTTTTCCCAGTGCAAGATATGCAAATCAAGGCATTTGAGCACATTCATTCATAAGAACAACTGTAAAAAAGTATACATATTATTTCTCTGGCTCCCTGGTCTGTAGTAGCAATTAGGTAATGCTAAGTTACAAGGCTTATCTCTGAGTTGAGGGAAGGAGCTGCAGAAGCCTGATATTAATTATATGCAGGGATTAAGGACATGGCCCCAAATGAACCCTATTTATTTTCTCAACAACTCAAATATTATCAGTCATAAAAAATTAGTGAATACTGAAATATGAATAGTTTTCAGATTGAAAGTTTGAGAAATATTGATATGATTCCTGAGCAGTTGGTACCACATGATTAATCTGATCTAATTACAGATATATACATAGCAAAATATTCATTAAGACAATAAAGTATTGCCTTCCAGTTTCCAGAAGGCATAGAGCGGTTTGCTTTGAATGTCATATTTGATACTCCCTAGGTAGGTTAAAAATGCAATTACAAAAAAACCAAATAAGTCCGAACTCAAAAATCGTGCAATGTCAGTGACTTTGTCTTGTCTGCAGGGACAAAAGCATTTATATGACTAAATTTAATCATTCTTTTCTTCTGACGATCTCCATGTGCTTCCATCAATTGAAGTAACTTCAGTTTTTCATCTCTCTATTCAGACTTTATCCCTTCCCCAATTATACTTTCTTTTTCTTTCCGTTCTGAGTGCATTTACACTTTCCCAGTCTTTCAATACCTCTATCTTGACCACATGTATGCATAGTCCCTCTGTTAAAGAATACATAGTATGTCACTCCACCTCCTTCTAATACAGTAGAGGGGCTTCTTGTTTGAAACATTCAATAACAAAATAATAATAAATGACAAGTAATTGTTGTACTTGGTCCTTTCTGTTGCTACTGGACAGCAGAGGAGGCTTTCCCTGGGAGGCACAATTACTGGCACAACATAGCACAAGTCCTACTAGTTGTGGTGTAGCCCTGCTGCCTTGTGAGAACAAAGATGTAAGCATGCACTGTACATGTCCCAGCCCATGAATACCTTAGGCTGTTACAGGAACAGGGAAAGGCGGAAATTTGATTATCAATGGAAGCTTGTTTTCTTACTCTTGCACACAATAAACATATTTATAATCAGTGGTGTAAGAAATCATGGGTGTTCAAGAAAAGCCTGTTTGTATCTCAGGCATGGTGGACAACGGGTGAAATTCAGCCCTGTGTTGAACTCCATTAGAATCAGTAGAGTTTCTCTGGGCTGTAATTAAAGCCCCCTTGTCTTCTCTTTACCTCCAGATTACTGCTGTGGAGCCACTGGCATGTGTGCCATCAGCTTGGTGGCCATGCTGGTGCTGCTTCACTCAACATGGCACACCAGGCAACATCCTCTGCAGCAGGAAGGGACACTCCTGGGATCCCCCAATGGCATTTCTGCCCCACCCAATGGCAGTTGAGCCCCATCCAAGGTCTCAACTGCCTCTGAGGACAGTTTTACTGAGACGATGACAAATATCACCTGAAGGTTCATGCACATGGAAGCAAAGTCCTGTCTTCTGCAGTGCTTTCGCAGGGCTGATTTGTTTGAAGCCAGCCTGTCTTTGTGCCCTTCAGGAACCAGAGGGACAAAAAGTCCTTTGTCCAAATCTGTCCTCTGTACCACCTTCAGTGCAAAGTTCCCTCTGCTCTGGCTGCTTCAGCCCAGGGACTAAGTTCTGTCAGAGCTATAAATCCCCGTGCAGCCAGTATAGGGATGTCCCGCTTCTTTTCACAGGAGTACCCATATGACACACACAAAAATAGTCTAAAGTTCCTGCAGCCCTACTGCTGGAGCCCTGTCCTCACGCTCCATCATACTGGAGGTACTATGTCCCTCTGAATGGTTGTGGTACCAGCTGATACCCAGTTGGCAATGCATGGATATTGTAACAATGCTCCAGGTCACCACATGCAATTTAACCTGATTGTGTTTTGCATCACATGGACACTCTGGCTTCTTTGTTGTCTGTCCACTTCCTTGAATGCTGGACACTGGGTGTCTAGGAGCCATCAGAGGATACAAGCCAGTCTGTTCAATTAGATGTTGTTGTTTACTATTCGAAACACTAATCTCAACATTGGTACCAGTAAGGTTTATTTTTTTCCTTTCTTCACTTCACTGCAGCAGAACACAATAGATGCCAGTACATGCAATATCCACTTTCATGACCATACAATCACAAAAGGCTGTAACTCTGGGTTTTCAGTTTTCCAGACAGTGCACCTGGGAATTCATAGCTGGCAGCAGCTTGGGAGAGTGCAGGCAGCTACATATAAAGTCATTACTGAAACTGAATTATTTTAACATGGTAGAAAGACAGCTTTAAAGTCCAACAGCAAATATGAATAGCTCCAGACAGAACAGAGGGGAAAAATAAAACAGTAACACTGTGAGTACAGTTGTGCATCTATTTCATCCCCTAGTTTATATTTACCTGAAGTGTTACAAAATAATTGAAAAAATCTGCCTTTGAAAATCAGAGTTCTTACATGATCTTCCCCAAGCCAAGCAGTATGAAATGGTCTTTATCACTCAGGCATGCAGCTTTGGTGGTGTCTTGACTGGTTTCGCAACACATATGGGCAGTCTTGTTATATAGAACAAATGGGAATTGCCTTTATTGGAGTATTTAATAGGCCACCTCCAGATAATATGAGTTAGGGCAAGGCATGTTCCTCCACAATTAATATTGATGCTGCAGAATGATGGTCAAGCTTTCCAAAAGATTCCCTTCTATCCGATGACTGACTCATCTTCGTGGAACATGCTTCACACCCATCCTCTGCCTCTTCAAAGGGAGAAGCTTCTCTTCCTCTTGCCCTCACAGGCTTTCATCTGTGTTTGATACCATTGACCACTAATTGCTAATTGTGCACAGTGTCTAGTGCAGAAGCTATCAGAATTGCAAATATGCAATGTGTCCCTACATCAAAAAGGAAGAGCTTTCACCCAGTTCCCCACAACACTGTTGTTTTATGACCCTTTTCTTCTTTACTTGGCTGAACCGACATTGGGGGGCCCATGCTGAGCCCTCAGCACAGGTTATTCTCAGACCCTGCTGTGTCCTGAGACCCAGACTACTCTTTCCTTCAAAGGAGACCTACTTTCACTGAGAGGACAATAGTGCCCCATGCCTCCTCTAAGGGCAACATGGAGGGAGGTCCAGGCACTCAGGTGGGAAGCAGGAGGAGGTTTTGATACTCCCAAGGGAGAAGAGGAATCTCAAGCCACATGCTTCAGGAGAGAGGCTGGCTACCTTATGTCATCCAACCCTGATGGTTCCCAGCACAGAAGCAGTTCCTTTTTACCAAAAAAAGAAAAAAGCCAAGTGCTTGGGAATGCTGGCACTGCCAGCACTAGGCAGCAGCTGCATTCTGGCATCACATTTTTGGATTTATGTGCCTGAAACTCCCCTGTAGTCCTCAGCTGAATGTCAGAACTGAGCTTTTGGTTGCTTTCATACAGTTGCTCAGAGGGTGCAACTGGGATTGTCCTTTCAGGTGTACCTGTGCTTTGTTGTACGTGTCCTTGGCTGAAGGAATATGCATAGGGACAAGGGGGAGCCACTGGCTCAGGGAGATACTGCTGCTCATAGCCTGCTACTGCTGAGTACTGGAGTGAAGCCCAGCAGAATTAACCTAAAAGATCACAAATTATGCACATTGCAGCTAGAAGTATAATTGCACTACTATTATGTACCCAATTTCTGTAAAATACCATTATTTTGCTGTTTAGAACTGTGTCTTTAGCAGCAGCTATAAATATACTTGCATTCCTCAGTGGGTTAATTAAACATCAATTAAAGTATTTATTGAATAACTTATTAATTGACTATAACTACCATGTTACATGAAAATGTTGTTTAGATATGTGAAATTATATCTTAGACTTGTGGAGTTACAGCTGATGAAAGTGTAATTTTACTATATAGTATAGTAAGAATATATTTGTACACCCTCTGATTTTTAAGCCCTCCTACTTTATGAAAGATGATGATTTGTTTAGACAATATTTTAAAATATAGTTGACAAATTAAAATTGAAATGCTTCATAATAATTTTTGAGGTTACTTTTTGAAGCAGTGGAGGTGAAGCAAGGGGTACTATATCTTGATCTCTGCAGCATTCAAGCACTTTACCTGCTGTTGTGGGGAGAGTGTCTGGTATGCCAAGTGCACTAACGAGCAAATTACAAAGCAGGTGGACTCATCAATTATGTTGCCAAACCTCTCCTCTCAGTGACATCTTCGAGTCAGGCTGGGTTTGGTTTCATTGCGGAGGTGGGAAGCATCCTCAAGGTTACATGGCTTTTGGCTCATAGCCCCTCCTTCCCATCCTCTCACCTCAGCATCCAATGCACCTTTCGCTATCCTCAGTACTCCTTTCACTCTCTCTCATTTTTATCCCAATCTCACAGCCAAAAATAAGTCATCATTGCTGAGGATATAAAATTAAGCAGCAGAAAAACATACCTCTGCCTCTGCCAAAGCAGAGTGCAGGTGGTTGAACTGAACTCCCCTATTGAGAAGGGTAGGAGCTCAACAGGAGGAGTCGAGCTACTTCTACTCTTCCCTCTGCTTCATTTGGCAGGACTGTCTTTTCAGATGTATAACCCATAGGCTATTTGTGAAAAGAAATACAAAGGCAATAAAATCAGTGAATGGTGCAGTCCAACAGCTGTGTAATTACTGCTGGAGAATTAGATCTTTTCCTTTCCACCTTTAAGCACAGAATTACTCTGGTCGTGGTGCCAATCCAGGTTTCTAGTGTTTATTTTGAAAGCATTACTGGGAGTTATCCTGTGTAAATATCAGCTGTCACACTTTTAATAGTGAGGGATGTGCAAGGGAATTAACACCATTTGCACAGAAACAACAGCATGAGCATCATGCTTGCAGTATGCTGAGCTTCACCAGACTGCATGTGAGCAGTGACGTTCTCCAGATACACAAACACATGCACAAGTTCTCCCTCCTGTAAAAGATGTTAGTACATCTCTGCAGTACTCAAACCAGAGCCTCTGGGTTGTTTCTGGGTTGGGATTCCCCTCCTGTCCCTCCCAATAGCACCAAGACAAACAATCTCCTTTATAATGAGAAAAAAATGACAGACAATTAGTATCCCAGAATGGAAAATATGATGCTATACTGTTTCTTTCTTGTTACGCTTAATAGATTAACTATGCCTGTAATTTAGTAAAAGGCTGTTTGTGGAGGGCATGTGACAGAGAACAGATGCAGTGAATACTGTTTTTAAATTCTCTTCTTTATTCAGTTACTGAAACTCTGAAAGAGATTTCCCCACAGACTGATTATTGCCCTCTAGTATATTCACATACTTTAGGATGTAGTCATGCTACTGTGTAGATTTTAGTGAAAATCACTCTTTTTATGAAACATTTTCCATTACTTCATGTAAGAGTCCCTTTCCTGTAATGTTTTGTCACAAACTAGGGGCAGAGATAGATTTCCTCATATTTGACTTATATTTCTCTGAGTGCTTCTAGAATATGTAGAAACTGAATATAGATTTTAAAAATGAACTTTCATTGAAAACATGTAGAATTGCTTGTGAGGGTCACCACACAGATGTGACTTTGCTTGTGCAGTGCCATGGTCAGCGAGCAGGAGCTAGATATTCCATTCCTGGGATGAGCAATACCCTTGGGAGCAGATGGAAAAGAGAACACTCATCTGAGCTACTTTCATCTGATCAGCTTTATGATCCACGTGTGTGTTGGACAGTTTTCTGGAGCCAGTCAGCTGCATTGCAGCAGCTGCGACAAGCTAGTTAGATAAATAAACAGTAACTTCTTTTCTCTTCAGATGCCTTGGCAGATCAGTCCTTGTCTGAAACAGTCTCTCCACAAAGGTCTCCGAGCTGTGGGAACCTGAGGGGTGCCTGGGGTGACATGGAGGTCAGTCCACCAACCTGTTCCAAGTATGGCTACCATCCAGAGCTGGGATACAGCCTCTGTGCCTACGGCTGCCTTGACTTCCCCCAGCTGACCAGGGTAGAAGAACCAGGGCGGTGTTGAGTTCCCCCATGTTTTGCAGGAAACAGAGAGCTGTCTTTTTCACCTCTTCCCAGCCATGGAGAAGAAAGCAAGAGGGCTGAGCAGCCTGAGAAACAAGCCCTTCAGCTGTACTGTAGGAACTGGAAGCTTTTGCATCCTCCTCATCCAAAGGAGCAGTGAAACTGGAGACTCCCAGGTGTGGAAGCCACGAAGCAATGACACGGTATAGCTACTTGACTCCTGAGGAGTCTCTCGTTGTTGAGGAACTGGAAGGTAAGAGAGGGTTTCTATTTTCTAACTCCAGCTTATTTTCCTCCCGGATGTTGTGAGCTGGGACTCTGATAGCAGGTAAGGAAGGCCAAGCACCTCAAACCAGCCAGAATAGAGCACCTGCCTGCAAAAAAGTGAGCCTCAGATTTCTTCTGTCTCCTCCCCCCCTTGTCTCCTGTCTTCCACCAACATGTTTCCATTTCAGTAAGACCCAGTATCATGGGCACACCTAGAGTGGATACAGTTCAGCCCAATAAGGGATCCTTTCGGGAGTGAGGGAAATACATCAGTCCTCAAAGACCTCTGCCAAACTATTATTTTGTCAGTACAGCTTTCTTAAGATGGACAACTTGCAAAGCTGGGGTAGCCCACCTCTAGTTTGCAGGGTTTATGGCACTGTCTCAAGCAGCATCATTGTTCTCCACTGACCAGAGCTTCTGCATTTGATGCTTCCTCCTACCTTTCGCTGCTCTCAGTAGGTACTTGGTTCTCACAGTAAATGAGGAGAAAGGAAAAAAATAATTTCCTTTGCCTTCTCTTAAAGGTGATAATTGACAGGACCATGGTACAGCTGTCTGTCTCTCTCAAGAACTGGAAAGAGGAAGAGTAATTTGGGATCTCTGTTGTGCTTAGATCTCGCAAAAACCTCCTACAATTGTGCTGTGATTTTCTTCTGAAAATGAAGCTGATGGTTAAAGGGGGTGAATTTTGCTAGTCCCAGAAAAGATCAGGTTAAAAAGTATGAAGGCTTAATATTGGGCAAAAAGGCAGGAAAGGATCAGAAGGATGTGGCATCTGCAGGGTATCTCATCCCTTTATTTGAGCTTGATATGGGACTGAGGAATGCAGTAAAGAGCATAGCTCTGTCTTTCAGTCCTAAATTGTGTCACTTGAAGGATTGTAAGACCAGCTTCTGCAAGCCCTGAGGTGTGCAGTTATCAGCAGAGTACATCCCACTCACACGGGCACTTCACTGTCTTTGGCTCTGCACAGAGGCCTCCACAGAAATTCCAGGTGTGAGAGGAAGAGGCAGAAGGTAAAGTCATTTTTTGAGAGAGGTCGCAAAGGGATGAGGGACAGCAGCTGCATTTGGCAGTGGCAGGGAAAGATGGAGAAGAATAAGGACCCCAGAAGAACAAACACATGCTGTGCTTCAGCATACAATGGTTTATGTTGGTGGGGTGATGCCACTTCATTTATAAGATCTGCTGACTGGAGGATTCTGCATGTATATATATCTATCTACATATATACGTATATACACACACAGAGAGAACCTTTTAGCTTCTGAGCTGTGTTTCTCAAATAGCTGAATAGACAATCTCTTAAAACAAAGGGGTATTTACACATTCCGATGTGCCCACTGATGGTTTCCTCATCATAATCTGGCACTCTGCACATTTGTGGGATATTTATGGACAGGAATCCGTTACATTTTGGGAAAAGGGAGCTACTAGAGTAGGATGAGTAAGCACAAAAAGGGAAACATGGTGAGGGGTGGGGTCAGGGAAATAGAAGGAAAATGCTCACTGTATTACTGCAGGAGCTAAGAGCTCTATCACACATGATAGGAAAAAGAGTTGACAATGCAAAGCAGCCCTATGGCCAGGGCGATCTACATTCCTTTTTTGTCTGGGATGGATTGGAATACAAGACTGAAAATAGCAAGAGGCTGTTCTGTCCCAGACCTCTGTCTTGTCCTCATATCAGGTCATGCCACATCACCCAGCAGAAGCATGTCCCAGCCATATGCTTCCTCTCTGGTTGCCTTTCATCTGCATTACCTATTACAATGAGCAAATCTTCTCATCCCATAAGAATTAATTTCATCCCAGCTCAGGAAAAGAAGCATACATCCTTAAGTAAAGAGATAATGTACATAAATAATATTGGTATGCTTTAGAAGTAAATTCCAGATGCCAGTCTCACTCCTTATGTCCGTGTCTTATCTACATCCTGCATAAATCACACAGAGCAAAAGGGTCCCTGTCTGATTGTCTTTGGCTGTGCCATAATAGAAGGTTAATGATAGTGAAAAACATAAACCAAAACTCCTGCTTGCTAATGTAATTTAAATATTTAGCTCAGAAAACCAGCAATGTACCTTTCCAAGCAAATGTAAAGAAGCTTGATTAGAAAAACTTGCAGAAGGCTGCTACATTTGCTCAGGCCACTGAAATTCAAAGTATTGCCATAATACCTGCCTTATAAAAATGCATGTATTTCTTCAGCTGTGTGTATTTAAACCTTTTAACAGTTCTAATGAGCTTTCAGAATGAAGCTACTACAGCAATCAGCTTCTGTGTAACAAGCAACATTTAAATATTAAAAATGTAAATTAGCGGAGCTGGTTAATTACAATTTTCGAAATACTGCAGAAGTACAAGTAAGGCTATTAACTGCTTTGAAATTCAGATATCGGTTCCTCCCACTCAGGGAACATTTAGTTCAGTAGTAAAGATGAAGTTACAGAACAGTCTCCTGAGCTAGCCAAAACAGTATCTGTTTACTAGAATTAAAAGCCCTGCATTTCAGATGCCATTCATACACGTTAAAAGTACACAAAAGGTTCAGAGAAGCCTTTCTTTTTTTTTTCCTGCTCCACAACACAGCACACCAGTTTGTGAAAATATAATGTACCCAGGAAACATTCTTTCTGATGAGACAAAGACTTCTATGAGAAAATTGGCTGGTTTCCTCCTTGCTCCTTGTGTACATGCCTTAGAGTCCTCTGGTGCTGCGCACTGTGGTCGATCATGCTGGGAGCTGGGCAGGCTTGGTCCCATCTCCACATCCTCAAATGCAAATGAGGACCTTTTCCGCACTGAGCAATGAGAAACTATTTTTCTCTGGTGGCATCTCCACATGGAGAAGCATTTGTGTTGAGTTCATTCACTGACAAAAATGATCAGGCAGTGATTGAACTACAGTTCCTTCTGTCCCAACTTCTACACAGTAATGACCCCAGCAGCAAATGTAGTGTCAGCAGAGTGTGTTTACAAAAGACAACTCATGAGGACATTATCTTAATTTTCTCTTAGGCTAGCACTCAAACCCAACCTGTGAACAGGTTTCCTTTAGAGGGGAAAAAGTAGGCAGGATCCTCTTTGAAGTCACCTGCTAAGAATGTCCCCAAAGTCCCAGCCGGGCCTTCAGGTCCCCTCTGGTCCTCTTTTAATATTCAGCCACTGGATACACCTTCTGACATGGGTGCAGGCACAGAGTACCAGAAAGAAAACACTATAATACTTCACACCAGCCAACAGAATAGCTGCTTATATCAGCCTGAGTAATCTTTCATCTGAATTAATAGTAAATTAGTAATTGCAGGTATAACAATAGTCTGTAGAACAGGAGGCTCAGGGGTGACCTTATTGCTGTCTTTAACTACTTGAGGGGAGGTTGTAGTCAGGAGGCGGCCCGTCTCTTCTCTCAGGCAACTGGCGACAAAACAGGAGGACAGAGTCTCAAGCGCCATCAGGGGAGATTTAGACTTGATATTAGGAAGAAATTCTTTACTGAAAGAGTGATCTGTCATTGGAATGGTCTGCCCGGGGAGGCAGTGAAGTCACCGTCCCTGGAGGTGTTTAAGAGTAGGCTGGATGAGGCACTGAGTGATATGGTTTAGACAACGGGTGTTGGAATAGGTTGGACTTGACGATCTCTAAGGTCTCTTCCAACTTCACTGTGATACTGTGATACTGTGATAATTTCTTATTTATATTAACTAGGTGCCTGTGGGTTTCCAGTCTTGGAAGAACCCCTGTGTTCTTCCCAGTAGTGTGAGAGACTGTCTTCCCCAAGAGGGTTACAAACATTTTGGGACTGGGACAAGAAAAGGAATCAGTATTGTCTCCTATTCAGAGATGGGAAAATGACACTTCTTGGTAAGACAGCATACCTAGAGGAAACCAAATTCTCTTGAATCTTACTGTCCTAGTCATCCTTCATCTCCATATGTCTGCTAGACTTTAGCTTGATAATATATTGAAATGAACAAAGATGTGAAATTCTGAAGAATTTTTATTTTGCCTTAATAGTACTTTTGTCATGATATGGGTTTTTTTGTTGTTCTTAGGTGTTTGAGAAAAGAACACGCTGGTTGTAAAATATCACTGTTGAGACACTGAGTCAGCTCTTATTTCACTGCATTTAGAATTAGGTTGTTCTAGCCAGTGGAAGGGAATTTAGTGTCTCTCAGCTGCGTAGTAGTCATTTTTTTAAAGATTGCCTTTGTGTTTGCTTCAGGCTATGAGGCAAGAAGGCCTATTACTGAAGTAGAGTTCAAAAGAACTAGACTCAGAATGGAAACAACAACCCAATAATAGCAAGAGGTGCAAGAATCATGTTGATTTCTCGGCACAACAGATTTTATCTAGTCTTCTCAGTCAGTTCCCTTTAAAAGGATAACTTCAAAGATCTTCTCTGTGATGACAGTGCTTCAGTACTTAACTACAGCAGCAACGACATATCAACAAGTTCTCTCAGTCTTTAAAAAACCCCAACAACCACCATCTTATTTATGCTCAAAAGCTAGCATCCTACTGGTGCTCTTTGTGCTGTAGAATTTAGAAGGAGCCATAAAATCAACAAAACCTTACAGAAGCCCATCAGTGAGAAGGAGAAACGCAGAGATGGGAACTCAATGCATTCTTTGAGGCATTTCACAAGAAAACTTACCTGCCAACCAGTGCTAGTTTAAACTTCCTTTCTCTCAGCCAGCTTCTGACTTCACTATAATGGCTTTTTCTAGGACAGACAACTGAGTGGATCCACAGCTACTTGCTAGTACATAATTCATGTTCATGATTCTTGGCTAAGGTAAAAATTCTCAGGTCAGACTCTCTTTTACTTTCTGATTTTGTGTTTTTGGAGGGGCCACTGTGTGTGACTAATAAAAGCTTCTTAAACAACAGGCTTGATGACCAGAGCACAAACCCTTCAAAACTTATTTGTTTCCATTTTTTTCTCTGGTGGCAATTCCAGGCAGCTATCTTCAAGGACCAACCTTAATTTTCCTGAGCAGGCTCAGGCTGTTTACATTTTGTTTGGTGTTTAGGTCTTTTCAGTCACAAACAAATGTACAGCCTCGTTTCAAAGCCCATTGTCTCATGCTTTGCTTAAGCCTATGTTTATGATACTTGTGCTATCTTTCTTCTCTCTGGTGAAAGGAGGGTAGGACCAGTGTACAAACCCCTCTCTGCATGCCCTCCCCCAGGGGCGGGCCCATCCCGCCTCACAAGGAGAGCCAGCACCGCCCCTCGGCAAAGCAGAAGCATGGAGCATGCGTGGTCTGGGTAAACTCGCAGATCCCAGGAGCCGGACTGCGAAAAAATTGCTTCGCAAATGGGCGGGGTCATAAAGGAGAAGTCGCGATGCAGTGGGGATTCACTGTACTTCCAAATCATGTCAGCAGTGCCTGACTTCACTTCCCAATCCACAGTAGTTCAGTGCTCTCAAAGCATGGAACAAAGGCAAAAACATCCATGACCAGAGAGTATTTAAATCTCCGTCACATGCTGTTTGGCCAGGTTGGTGAATGCACTGTGGAAATGCTGGGGAGAGAATTTTCAGAAAGTAAAAGAAGGTGAGAAGAAATTATGCCATAATTATTTTGTTTGGATTTTTTAGGACCCTACAGAGAAACTGAGATGTGCAATAGCAACTGGAACATTGAGGAAATAAATAGGATGCTGTGGAAATATATCATGAGTACAGAGGAGAATTGAACTTGTATATTGTAGATAAACTTGAATAATGGGGTTACATACTGCAAGCTTTGTAGACCAATTTAATTTCCTTCACACATCATTCAGCTGTGTAAAACCTATTCATCTATTTATCTCCTAAACTTAAACTTCCTTCTACTCTGCAGTAGCCACCAACAGCTTTTATCTCATTACCATATGCTTCTCTCCTTCAGGAGCCATTCTTTGTGGGCAAGATTATCCTGGTAACAAAACAAAAACAGATGAGAAAGGAGAAAAATGTATCATTCAACATGGCTGTGTCAAAGACAATACTTGTTTTTAATTTTTTTCCCCTGAAACAATTTTCATACTCTACAGTGAATTTGGGAGGAGCTTGAATTTGGGATTTGCTACATTGTAGAATTTCCACAGAAATATTCACAGGGGAAAAACGGATTTGATTAAGTAAGTTCAGAAAATGAAAGCTTAAGTTTGCTGACAATTTTTCTCTTTTCCACATGCATCTCCGTATCAAGGAATAATAAAAGAGAAAGATACTCCAGTACAAATCCCTGTGACTAAATAAAACAGTAAGTTAATGTCACAATCCTTTTTTAAATAACTTTTTTTTTCTGCAGAAGACCTGAGCTTATTATGTTATAGTGTGAAGAATGTTTATGTTGGTAGCACTCCTCTGAGGAAGGAAAAAATACTAGTTCAGTTAGAGCCCAGTTAATAAGTGAAATCTGAATCTGACCTATGCTCGGATAGAATTATCTTCGAATTTTAACACAGTAAATTTCTAAAAATGAAGGAAATGTCTGGACAGTGTACTTTAAATGACCTTCAAAACTGGAAGCACAATTTCTGAAAGACTATTTAAATTCCTGTAAGCATCTAAATGACCCGGGGGAGAGCAGGCAGAGAGGCAGATAACAAAAATCAATACAGGCTTTTAGTAAAGGACAGTGGCAAAGGAGAAAGAATGTAAACAATTATAGGAACAGAAAATCGCTGTAGCTCTAGTAATATTTCAGTCCTTTTCATCTGGTTTAACCTCCTGTTCAGCTTCCTTTAATTTAGACAGGGGGGTATTAGAGCTCTTTCCTGCCAAGGAATCGAAGAAAGCAGTCTTGCTTTCTTCTGTATGCTTTTTTAAAAGCTGAGAATAACTACATTAAGACACTTCCTGGCCTTTTCAGGTTTTGAACAGAGGCTTAATTGGGAGTGTCCATGACTGTTTTGCACGTGCAGGCCAGCTGTGGTAAAACCTACTGTGTATGTAGAGCAATGCATTCACCTTGTAAGGGCAAAATTCACTAGTGGCTTCCTGATGCCCCTCATGCTTCCACTAACTGCAGCAGCTCATCTTGTCCAGGACTCTCTGGGCATTGAGCTTATGATGAAGGAGACTTGTGGCATTGCACCAGTATTAACTGAATAAGACGAACATGCTTTATAATGCAGTTGCACAGCTACATAATTGTTTTAAATATTAATAATACAGGAATCACAGGTATGGCAACAAAAAATCCACATACAATTCTACACTTCTGGAGCTTGCTCCTGTTCTGCAGTCTAGTCCTGCCCCACCAGATCAGGACTTCCTATAAGCATCGCCTCTGGACACTGGGCTGGTCTGGTTTCTACTGAAGCTGGAAATAAATGTGTGTTTTCCCCCAAAATTAATTGTTTAAAAAACAGTATAAAATGATAGGGCATCAGAGCAGGGTGGAGGGGGCTCTCCAGGGATTTGTCTGTATGTGCAAAGAAGAAAAGCCTTTTGCTCCAACAGTCATCCTGTTATGAAACGTCTGGCTTCCAGAAGCATCAAGGGTGTTGTGATCTCATTGCAGTTGCACGGTGGGTTTCTCCAAAGATGGTTAATAGGACCAGTTGATGCTTTTAAACAAGCACCAGCTGGAACAATCTTGGCGTACAGCAGCTTGCCTGAGTGATGTCAGGCTCCCTGCATGTGTGTGCCCAGAGGGTAGGAAGGGGAGGGGAAAGGCACCACGGGTATACAATGCACCACTGCTGCCTAAACATATGATACCAATTGCCTCAAACACTAAACAGCCCTTCTGCTCACTGTCGGCCAGAGAAACAGGAAAAGAAACAATTGAATCTGAGGGCAGCTGCTCGGTGGGCTGATGGAACTGCCCTCTGCACTGCTCATGGCCATGGCTGCTTCTGTGTTTCTGACATGGCTCTTGGGAGCAAAGTCCTGCTGGCTTGTATCTCCTGCCCACACTGCTCTGTGTGCTCCGTCCTACCTGTAAGCACCAGGCAAATTTCAGCAGAGACTCCCTTTTGGCATGTGTCACAGTAAGCTGTGCTTTTCTTACCACTGTTGCTGAGTTATTCTAACTGTTTTGAGAGCCACAGTCCACTGGGTTCATCCGACTCCCTAAGACTTCTCTTGCCTCCAGCCTGAGGGGCAGAAGGCTGCCAACCTCCAGGCAACCTGGCTTTGGGGAACCCAGCAGAGGGCTCAGGTGATAGCAGCAGGACTGCCTGGTGGCGCAGAGGGAGGTGGCTTTGGGTCCTGGCTGGAAGAGGTGACAGCCCCCCTTTGGGTTTCAGCTGTGTCTGCTAGATGGACTCTGTGACAGGAAGGCTGAGTAGTGCTGCGGTGAGCAGTATGTTAAGTGCAGGCTGATACCAGGTTGACTGGGGGATCTCTAGTGGGACTTAGCAGGTTATTGCAGTTTGGTGCCAGCATGGAGATGTTTTGTGGATTTTCAGTGAGCAGGCATACCTAAGTGTAATTACAGCATCTAGAGGCAAATGACAAATTTTAAATTGCTCTTTGCCATTTGGAAAGCCACACTTATAGAGCTCATAGAAGAGTGCCGGAAGGATAAGAAGCAATAAGAAAGTAAGTATTAAAAAGTATACACAGTCTCATGTGCTGCATTCACACTGAGGGGACTGTAACAGTACTTCCCCATGAAATACCTAGAGGTAGTCAACATCCACAGAGAAGCAAAGTAATGTGATGTTTTTATGCTTTAATTTCCCAGCCAGTGATTGCTGGACACTTCTTTGTGATTAAGGATTCTCATTAAGTAGAATCGGTCCTTTGCAGAACTAAACTTTAGCTTTATGTATCCTGGTGCATTTGATTATTGTCATTTGGTGACAGTGTACAGTTTGGTGGGAATGGACTTGCAGTTAGAATAAAAACTGGGAGAGAACGAAGAGCCTGTGATTGTGCCTGTGACAGAAATATGTTCCCTTGCTTTGAAGGAACATGAAATAGATCTTAAAGCTTTGTCATCTTCTGGAAGGTTGACACTGATGTACAGATAGGAGAAGTGGCAACTGAGGCACAGATAGGGCAGTGTCACACAACAGTCGCATGACCTGATAGTCTGGTTGCTGTCAAAAAACATGCACTTCATACAGCCAAGCTCAAATCCATACACCCAAGGAAATAGGGTGCAGAGCATCTTTCTGGGAAAAGGGCAGTTCTTCTTCCCAGGAAACTATGACAGACTGGGAGAGAGCTGGAGACCATACTGAATATGAGCTGCTAACCCAGCTCTTCTGCCAAGTGATTAAAGACAGGGGAATATTGAGTAGGAGTAAGTAGGATATACTGTATTACCTCCATATTTGGCAGCAGCACACTGGCCAAATGAGCCCATTTCTGGAGTCAGCAATTCAAAGAGGATATTGAAAAATTAGAGGAGATTCAAATACGAACTACCAGGGTGTCAAAAAAAAAAAAAGAAAAACATAAGGAAGTCTCGAGGAAAGAAGTCTGTTTATCTTGTCAAAAACTAGGCTAGTGCAGAATGTGAATATCTACAGAGGAAACAAAAATTTATTAGCAGATAACTCTTCAGCCTAGCAGACAAATATGTAGCATTGTCCATCAAGAAGTATTTCTCCAAAGACAGACACACTTCAGATTAAAACTAAGGTGTCTAACAAAAAGAGTAATTAACAATTAACTGCATTTTCCTGTTGAAATAGGTGCTCTGGATCCAACAGGGGTTAACAGGGAAGTCTGAGGCTGATGTTCTGCAAAATTTCAAACCAAGCGATCTCAGCTATCTTTTCCAGCTCTGCCTGTGAATCCTGTAATATATTCTGTTCCCAATTCAATATCTTCTAGTTTTTTATTTCCTCTAATGAGATTTTGGCTGATCTTTAGCTCTGTGTGCATAAACATTGCTGGCAGATAATGGCTAAAGGCTTGTTTCACAATTGGGATGCAATATCCAAAGCTTCATAGGAGCATTCCATAACATAGCATCCAATTATGAAAATAAATTATCTGAATCTCTGTTCTGAGGGAACTTTGGCCAATATTCCACCTTTTAAAAAATATTCAGGGCTTTTACCATCTATAGCCATATTTTATTGTACTTCTGTATTGTAGTTGAGTATTCAGGAATATATAATTTTAAAAATAAATCTTGCCTTGCTAATTTATGTGAGTCCTGGTGACATTTTTTGACATGATGTGACACCTTGTTTAAATGCAGTGCTTGCTGAAATGCATCTCTGTAACCTGGTTTTGCCTAGCCCTATATGCTGTTAAGTCCACACAAGGTGGATGTTACAATCTACTGAGCTATAGGATAAATATTTTACATGTTTTCTGGGGAGAACAAGAGTAGGGCAAGTATCTGACCTCAGTTATTGTACTGCTTGCAACACCTTGTTCGTGTCTTGTCTTTAAGAGAACAAGTTTCCTGTTTAGAGGGATTTCTGGGACCATACACTGGTTTTTGCATATCATTGTCACAATTTTGTTACAATATAGTTTCATAATTTTTATTGTTGGTATTACCCAAAGAGTTTAGAAGATCAAGGCATGTGGACACCTTACACATTGCATTTGTATCACCATTCATTTATGAATTGGCCATATTCATATGCTAAAAATAATAAAAAAGCAATGATGTTTAAGGAGATAATGTTGCAAAATGATGCATGTAAAATTTGAGGAAAGAAGATTTTTACTAGGCTTATTTCAATGTGTTCTCTTGATCTAAGATATCTGAATAACCTGTACAACTCACTTTTCTGCTCCTGATGCTGAGCAGTCCAAAGCTCTTCTAGTTTCATTTTTAACTTGTGCAGACACAGATTGATAGCCGAGATCAAGTGGATTGATTGGGGCACTGAACTCAAATGACTACATTTTCCCCATGAATACAGGTGGAGTAGGCTCACTTGTTTGACCAGCTAACTTTGTGGGGGTTTTTCACCAAAATGGAGAAAGCACAGGAAACAGCATGGATTACTGCCTATGCTTTGAGGCCACCCACAAAAGGATTTGCTCTTTACAGAGGTTTAGATTCAGTGTTGCAGTGCTATCAACTCCATTATTAAAATCAAACTTCATTTTTGGATTTGCCACGTACAAACATACAGTTAATACAAGCCATCTTTTTATAAACAAGACTAACTTGAAGCATCAGTAAGAATAGACAAATTCAGTTGAGAAATCTTCAGACCCTGCTTCCATGCTTGCTTTAAAAATACAGTTATACCTCCTAATTTGCCAGGGCTCTTGTGAAACATCAAATTGGCAAATGCACAGGTCATTAATATGCATGCAGGCCATGCCCATTGCTCCACCCCCCACGACTCCAGAGCACTACAGACACTTTTCTGCACCTCCCCATGGGCTCTCACAGCACAGGGGAGCAAAGGGAAGCATTTCTGAGCCTTCTCTGCCTCGGAACAACCCCCCGAGAATCCCTGGACTTCTCTTTGCCCATGCTGCTGTTTCTGCAGCCGGGGTCGGGCTGCTGCCACCGCGCATGCTGGCAGCTCAAACCCCTCACTGCGGCTCCCTCCCTGCCCCTCCCTGACCCAGGTGCCCATGTGCGCCCCATCCCGGCCCCGCATGGCGTGGGCGGGCAGCAGCTGCAGCAGCACAGTGAGCAATGTCCCACTGCTGCTCCGTCCCAGCACACAGAGCTTGCCCCACTGGTGCCTGTGTCCAGACCAGCCCCACTTTCCTGGGGCACTTCCCTTCCCCGCCTGTAGCCATGGAAACAGTAACACGCCCCTGGGAGTGGGGGTGTCAGTGNGGGAGCAAAGGGAAGCATTTCTGAGCCCTCTCTGCCTCGGAACACCCCCCCGAGAATCCCTGGACTTCTCTTTGCCCATGCTGCTGTTTCTGCAGCCGGGGTCGGGCTGCTGCCACCGCGCATGCTGGCAGCTCAAACCCCTCACTGCGGCTCCCTCCCTGCCCCTCCCTGACCCAGGTGCCCATGTGCGCCCCATCCCGGCCCCGCATGGCGTGGGCGGGCAGCAGCTGCAGCAGCAGAGTGAGCAATGTCCCACTGCTGCTCCGTCCCAGCACACAGAGCTTGCCCCACTGGTGCCTGTGTCCAGACCAGCCCCACTTTCCTGGGGTACTTCCCTTCCCCGCCTGTAGCCATGGAAACAGTAACACGCCCCTGGGAGTGGGGGTGTCAGTGCCCGGCTGCGCTTAGAGTAACAGGGGACAGTGTGACTTGTGGCCCTGCCTGCAGGGCTGGGCCAGTCCCGCCCCACAGGGAGAACCGGCACCACCCCTTGGCAGAGCAGAGGAACTGTGCATGTGTCAGCCGGGGAACATCACAAATCATTGAAGCAGAATTGCAAGAAAAATTCCTCACAAATCAGTGAGGTTGCAATGGAGGGCGTGCAACACAGCGAGGATATACTGTAACACCAAAGTCTTGCTCAGCATTTCTGTTCCTGTGAGAAGCCTAAACCTCACACATTCAAAACACGTACATCTCAAAGTCAGAATTTGAGGGAAATTTGGTCTATAGACATACAGGGGGCTGAGATTGAGTCTTCTGCCAGAAAAAGACACAGAATCAACTTAGTTTTGTTAGGGCAGTAGCCTGCCTGGCTTGGGTTCCTCAGTCTTGTCAAAGGAAGGTAGATATGGTTTTAGTGACGCTTCTGTTTCCTTGTTTTTGTTTCTTTTTCTTCTTCCCTTTCATAAAAGGTACTTTTATGTACTTGTGGCCTTATATACTTGTCTGTATTTCAAAGCAACACTCCCCATTACAGGTCATCAGTGGGAAAGAGGAAAAAGCCATGGCTTCCCTGTGAGGAAGGCAGATAAAGGTTTGTGTCCTTCCCTCTAGGGGATTTGTACCTTTTGGGGGTGGAGCTGGGACTGGTCCGTGCTGCAGGCAGGGTGTTGCTCTGCAAGGAATATGGGGGTGGGCCATTTTAGTCATTCTCCATATTTCAAATGTATAGCTTTTTATATGAATCTGAGGGGAGGGGAAGACAAACAACCACAGCTTTCAAGGAAGGAAGAAGGGTCAATGGAGATTTTTGGTGTGCTCACAAGACATTAATTAGTATCAGCTGATGAGTCAGAAAAATGTGGCTATCTGCTGACTTGTAACATGTCTCAGTAACAAAACAGGTTCCTGTAGTGGCAGTTCACCATTACTAATCCAGAGACATGCCCTTTGTCAGCCCCGCATCTAAATAAAGACCTGCCTTTTTCTTCCGTTTGCCTGTCCGATCTCTATCCCTCCACCAACCACTGCAGGCAGCCTGATGGAAATAGGATTTCTACAGACTTGTGTGGAAATACATATATACATATCTTCAAATTGAATCCATAAGGATACTAGATTGTGTAATACGTATTTAATAAAACATTAATCTCCAATTCTAAGACTGTTGAAGCTGCAGGGTTTTTGCAAAGCAGTTTCAGGTCACGTGCCTGGCAAAGTGCTTGAGGCAGTGGCTCCTTACTCCTCACATGATATACCCCCCATGCCTTCAGCAACCCAGTGCTGCTTCTCACTGATCGCAAAAGGAAGCAGCAGCACCAACCAGGATACACCACTGCAGAGACCTGGATGTGTCTGCTGCAAACAATCTGCTCCTCTGATGGAGCAGAACTAGGGAAAGGCAAAGGCAGGTGGTAAATAGGCTGCTCCTGCTCTGAGGGGGAGGCTGGGCTACAGCCACAACCTGCTGAGGTCCCTTCCTACCTGAGTCACTTTGTGATCCTCTAACCCACATCAAAGTGGCTTAGGACCAGAAGCCCTTGCACCCACTCAACTACAACTCAAATACTTTGCTCTCTGGCCTGTTTCCAGACTTGACCTTTGACCACACATTTGTATATATATCATCATTTTGTGACTTAAAAAATTGACCCCTACTCTATGTCTTCAAGATATGTACAAAAAAAAAAGAGAGTATTTTATGTTAGGGAAATTATTCAAGCCTGTGTTTTCTGGTGGACTTTTATGGTTTGAGATGCAGACTTGCTATCTGCTACCAAAGCTGAAAGAGGCTTGTCCAAAGAAACCTTAAGGACCGGGACAAGAGTCATTCAGGGAGGCTGAGGGGGCACTGCTGGGATATTTGTCCTCTATGATGTTGTGTGGCATACTTTGCTCAAGACACAAACTGTTGTGGCCACCCTTTCCTGACCAAAATAGTGATGTGGTAATGTTGCTGTGAGAGATCAGACGCATTGGGATCACAGAAGAGCTCCCAGGCAGCCTGGAGTGACAAAGCAATCACACTGTTCCCTCTGCAGTGGCTGGAGAATCTGTGTTGCCTGTTTTGGCATGATACACCATCTGTCTGATCCAAGCTTTTGCCACCTGTCCTGCATGATTGTGTCACATGTGTTCATTTTTCTATAGATGCTAAAAGTAACACATGAAATCAGGCAGACAAAACTAGCAGAGACCACATAAACAAGTTGTTGAAGAATCACAGCTCCCAAAAAAGGAAAGGAAATGGGAGGTTGGACACTTCCCTTGCAGGTCCTGGGATCAGGGGAGCACCCAGCAGGATACCCACTTCAGATACCACTCAAATTCACCACTCATTTTCTCATGTCCGAGTAAAAAAGGCCAATGACCTGTGCTTTGCTACTGCTCTCAGTGGCCAGATTTCAAAATGACACTAGTGTTTGGTTTCACTAGCAAATAGGGGACTGAAAGGCCCTTGGGAATGTGCATAGAACCACATGGTTTCCTTACAGCTGCCGGTTCACCTTCTCTTCCCCAGAAGTACCAGGATAGACCTTGTTGGGCGGGTGGGCTGGTGCAAGCTGTGAGTTATTCGTCCAATCCAAAAAATTGCCAGAAGCTGTGCAGCTTGGAGGCTGAGAGCTCTGACCGCACATCTCTGGACTGATGTAGTCATTCCTCCCCCCAGTGGTCTCCTAGTGCCTCCAACTGGCTGTGAGCCAACGTTCCTGCTCCCCAGTGCAGTGCCTGCTATGGAGAAGCAGCAGCTGGGGCTCACTAGAAACAGCCACTGTGGAGCTGGACATCCCTGCTCATATGACAGGACAGTGTCCATGGGAGTCCTGCTGCAGGAAGAGTTGTCATTAACGTTCAATGGCTATGGCATTGGGAAGGGGATGAAAAAATCTAATTTTCCTTTGCAGGTGACTTTTAGATATATCAGCATCAGCAGCAATGCTGACTTTTAAAACCACTTTTTCGGACAACCTCTAGAGCCCTCCCGGCAGTGTGGGGAAGCAGTAGCTTTGCACTGATCACTACCTGCTGTGGGAAGGACAAGGGGAAAGGGAACCAACGCAGCCCATGCCAAGGGGCATCTGAACCATCCCCTGTGCAGCTTTGCAGCTCAGAGGCATCCCCACCAGTGACAGGCTGCGGACAGCTCAGTGCCTATGCCCCCACTGTGCCTCCTTCCAGCTACCAGCCCACAGCAGCCCAGTAGGTTTGTGTTGGGTGGGGAGGGCTTTAGCCAACAGCTGATCTCTCTTAACCCATCTCTCCAAACAACCAATCTCATCATGGAAATGGATTGCAAAAGGAAACCACCTGACCACAGTGTGATAGGGTGAGCAGGCATTTCTAAATGTTTGTCCACATGGCAGAGGACCAGCAGTCTACAATATCTGTATTTCACGTGGGATTTTAAACTGCATTGTCCATGGTAAAACGTGCTGTAAATCTCTTCTCTCCATCATACAGGGTAGCAACTGCATGCAAATTATCTGAGTAAGTTAATAGCTCTGATATGATATAATATAATATGGCTCAAATATGGTTATCTGATAATATAGTAAATAATTGCTGGGCCATAGCATCATATAAGTGATCCCTTACCAAAGAGAGCTGGGTTCCAGGCACCTGGCAGTCATTGCTTGTAGTGTGTTAAGACCTAATTGACAAATAAATTGGATTTTAAAGTGACTGGTGAAGTTCTTGCCAGATAAAAAGCCAGCTAATTTAAAAATCAGCTTATAAGGCTCTCTGTTTAGCTTTATGAGTTTTTATTTTGTTTTTTCCAGATAACTACATATTTTTAATTGCTTTCATTTGACAAGCTCAAAGGTAAGGACCAAAATGCCTTTTATTCATGTTCAGTGGAAACATCTCAGTTTAATCATGATCAGTGAATCTGGTATTGAGGAAGAATGCCGCTTACAACATTCACAGCATCAGGATGTGTGCAGTGTTTCCTGTAAATACAGAGTGAACTAGGGAACAGGGTAGGAGGGGCACAAATATTTTTACACAAATAAGACAGAACAAGCATTTTTTCTAGTAGTTAATTTTTGAAATAGAAATCCAGCAAAATTTCAAAATAGAAATCACTTCCATGTAATTAAATCTTTTGAAAGGTTCATCTGCATGCTTGTCCCTGCTGTGGGATTGGTGTTTGGATTATGGATTGCAGGTCCATAATCATGCACAGATGGTCCTTCCTGCAGCTCCCCAGCGAATCTGTGGTAGTCAGTAGCTCCCAATGTTTATGGGGCACATGGCCACACCTCCAAGCCATCACGCGCCTGGCAGAGGAAAGGCATTAGAAAGACCCAGCTAAAGAGAAATTTTCACAGCCCCCAGGGGCCAGATTTTCAAAGACAAAGCACACGAGCACTGTTTCTAGCAGTGTTGCCAATGTAGCCAGTATCGTCCACCCAGTCTTCGCGCTTGGAAACACGTTATCTGAATGTAAAAAAAGTGGAAATGCTGAGCTATTACAGACATTTATCCTTCCCTCTGCATGAACTCAGAGTGAGGAAAAAAATGCGTCTGCAAACTTGAGTAGTACTCTACGCTAGAAATAACTACATTTGAGCAGACTGCTTTTGCGTGTGGGTGTCTCCTCCTCGTTTCTGTCATTAGGCTTTGTAGCTTTCTCTGCACAGCAGAAAACAATGATCTGTTATCGGTGGGTGTGTCTCTGTGTTTGAGACCTCAGCTGCAAGTATCTTGGGTATAAATTATCCCAAGCACACCATGCCCGAGTTCGCAGAAACAATGCACACACCCCTCAGCCCAGCCGTCAGCACCAGGGTGATGTGGGAAGTCATTTGTTCCTATGGCGATTGCTGGCAGGGAGCCCTCATCCCCCACGCAGGAGAGGGAACGGGGTGAGATGCTTATGGAGGAGTAACAAGACCTGAGAAACGAGTCACGTGCAGTTGGATATTGATCAGTTCTTGCAGGGAGGCTGGAGAGGGACGAAGCAGCCTCCTTGCCCAGCATGCTCTCTTGAACCACCCTCAGACCTGAGGTGAGCTGCTGCTGCAGCAAAAGTAGTAGCTTTATGCACACAAAAACACGTACACAAAGCTCTTCCTAGTGTGCTGGGTGTTGCACCTTCCCAGACTGAGGAGGGACAGATGCCACCAAGGCACAGAATTTTCCCACTGCTATGGGTCAGGCGAGCATCAGACAACCTCTGATGGAGGCTTTCCACCATGAGGATGCCCCCTAACAGTCCTGGCATCCCTAGATGTCTTTTCCTGGGGTGACAACAGTGAGTCAAAACATCACCAATACCACCACACGCTGGCCTTGCCTGTTGCCCCTGCAGGTGAGAAGGTGCTCAGTATGTTGTGTCGGGGCAGAGCTGATTTTCCCTGGTGCCTTTTACATGCTCCAGGAACTCAGAGGTAACAGATGGCAGCGTTTATTGCATTGCGGTGGCGTCCCCTGCCAGTTTCACATTGATCCAAGTTTGGCAGCGCACGACAATCCCTTCCATTCATAAAATCCTGGGATTTTTATTGTTTCCTTTGACATTTGTTTTTTGAATGATACTGACTTATGCTCATGAACAGCTTAGCAATTTTGTGACAAATAACATGGTGACACAGGTTCAGGGGCAGGGAGGCAAACCCATTTTTCTTTTTGCTCCATTTCTTTCCCAGGCTGGGTGTGAATTATGGCCAGCAGTTAATGATGAAGTGCTGAGGCAGCTGGGACATTCTGCTTACCCAACAAAAGGAACAAGGCACATCCTTTAGCAAAAAGCAGTATTTTTTTTTATATTTGAAAGACCAATGGTGCCCACAAAGCACTAAGCCTTTGAAGCTGGTGTTTATGGGGAGGTTAAGTGAATGCAGCAGTAAAACTAACTGATAGCTTTAGAAACAGGGACACCTAAAAAACCCCCTCCTCAACTAGAACAGTGGTGCATATAAAATGACCTGGATGGGGCTTTTTATCTTTTTATCTGCAGTTATTTTACTCTTGCATTTGGATTTGAAGTTTACAAGGAATAAAATTAACTCTGCTTCCACTGCTTTTTAGCAGAATTAAAGATTACACTAACCATGTGTACAAAGTGGGCAGGCTCATTTCAAAAGTTTCCTCAGAGATTGCTTGAGAGAAAAATGTCCCCTCCCGTACTGTGTAGGTCTAACTCCTGCCTGTAGCCATGGTTACAGCTGAGAGTTAATGACTGTCAGAATAGAATGCTGTTATGGCACGTTGCTTACACGATCTCTTATGCAGCTACAGCACAGTTATAATGTAAAGTCATGATGAAAGGGTACTGTAAATGTCAAGACCAAAAGGGTAATATGGTAATATACTAATATAATTTCTCAGTACGAAAGCTGTGGGTCTGCCCTGGATTTTGTGAATACACGTATATGAATTTTTATCTTCTGGCACTATGACTCAAAGAAACCCTGGGCCATAAGGCCTCTCAGTGGGCAGTAGTAGCCTCGGATGCAGCTAGCGTTCCCTGAAGAGCCCCCAGCACCTCTCAGGAAGGGGGGATCACTGCCCTGAAACACCTCACTCCCTCTTCACAAGTGGGATAACTGGGAAAGTTCCTGCCACCCATAATGTGATAAATACTCACATCCTACTCATTCAGCATCCTCCACATGGTCCCTACTATTACTGTAACAGTGAGTCCATAACTCTGCTAGCCAAGCCCTGTCCTTCCTTCCTCAAGCATGCTCTGGGTTATGAATCTCATGACATGGCTTCAGGCAGATGCAGTAGAGGTACACAGCACAGTAATCCATACCATTGAGGGATAATAAATGAAATTAAATATTATTTATTATTTAAACAAATATAACTTCTTACTGAATATTATTCAATCTCATTTTCATTGTACATATTATTCAACTCACTATTTTTTAATTTACCTTTCTTTCTTAAAATAAGTATATATTTGAAATTTAAATCACAATCATGATGGTCTATTTTAAGGTTACTGTAAGGTATTAAAATAGCATTAACTGATAGATAATATTCAAACAATATTTGTTTGCTCTTAAACCTTGAGATAGTTGGAACTCTAGAAGGACGGTCAGAGCTGACCATCTAGAACCAGAGTTTCACCAAGGAAATATACCAATTTGCAGCAGCAGCATCTTCTTCAGGTATAGGAGGAATATTCCCTTTGTTTTGCTTTAGTTGCTTAAAATCCTTGACTGTGAATAAAGCTTCAGTAATCAAACCATTAATGTCCAGTACAAAATGTAATTTGAGAAGAGTGACTGATAAATAAAAAACCCATTTACCATAGATTTAAATGTCTGCACTTCTGTTATATCCATTTTCCACCCAAAACCAGAATGAGTTGGCTTTTTAAGTTTTCATTTGCTGTTCTCTGTCATGCTCCTAGCTTAAGGACCTGGTATGAAAATTTTCCTGAGCCAAGTCTTGTCTCATTGCAATGTATGCCCTCACTTTACTTCTCCAAGAGATGTGGTCCCTGAAGAAGGGGTAACTGAAGGGATAAGTGAAATGTTCTTGCTGCTGTGTCTTGTGTGCTACAGGAATTATTCATGAGGTTCTGCTCTAAGGTTCCTCACTTCCCATAGAGATGTCACAGACTGTTTGTTACCAAAACCAGCCTCATAAATTATAAGGAGAGATGTTTCCTCCTGGATGAAAAGGAATAAATGATGCATTGTAGTATTGAAAACGTTGTAGGAGTCATTCTAACCATACAAAGCTTTGTCAAATAGGCAGATGTTGCCATGTTGAGACTTCATAAAATCCCATTAGAAGCTTGAGGTCCCTTCTCTAACTTACATTGCCGTATGATGAAACCAGCCCCACCCTGCTTCTTTGTCAACCAAAGGCCAAGAGATGCTGAAGCACTCTGGAGACTTTCAAGAGATTACAGCATGATGCTGGCTCTCAAGAGCACAACTTCATCTGAGCTGCCAGTATTTCCCATGGTGTTTATCCCTCTTGATTTTGCAATCTCAATGACTCCTCAGTCTCTGTGCATCACCCAGTGTTTGCTCTGAAACATGATGCTCTCCTGGAGTTCTACCTGGGGTATCAAGAGCTTTGCAAACCTGTCTCAACTGTTGAACAGATCACAGCTGAAATCAGGAGAATTTTGCCTTGGTTTGGGAAACAGCAGGTGCTTGTGAACATTTTGGATGAGGCTGTCAGTAGAAAGCCATGTTTCAGCCAAGCTACTGAAGGAGAACTTTCAAAACTTAATAATCCCTTTAAAAATGATGAGCTGAAATAATCATCACTTACTAACTTTCAGTTCTTGGTGTTCTACTCCCTTTAATATTAAGGAAGCAGTAAGACAGAAACTGTTGAGTTTTGTGACTTACTGGGAAATGTGGCTTGTTTACTTGCAGTGAATATGGAGATTCTTAAGATAATGGAAGAGCATGAACCCTAAAGNTCCCTCTTAAACTGAGGAGCCCAGAATATACATTACCTTTCCCCTCACTACCTTTCCCCCCGTTCTTCATTGAATTCTAAGGATTGTCTAATCTAAATAAGTAGCTTGAAGTCTTTCACATCTTTATTTCATTCCCATTTATTCTTTGGTATAAGACATTTAATATGTTTTAAGTTGTTGTGAAGAGCCAGGCCGGAGTCATTCATTAGTCTTCATAGAAGTATGGTGAATGCTCAGTTTATTGTAAACAAACTATCCCCTTTATCCCCTCAATGTTCTAGTACACACACTACACAAGCCTATCACACACATGATACTATTCTAACATTGGTTACTGCACTACACCCATTAGCGTTATCTCGCTCTTTCATTGGAGCATACCCTGAGGGCACCCAGCTGCAGTTTCCACATTCTTCATCACACTTATCTCTGCTGGTTTCTTTCTTTAGTTGGATTCAAGGTCAAATCACCATGGTTACCTGGGAAAGTCCCAAGATGTTGTAACAAAGTGAATATTTCTTTGTGCCCTCTATTCTCTAAAAATTCCTCTAGATTAAGTATTTTTTATCAGGGATGTGGAGTTACTATTTAGTCTGTCATCTTCTGACCATCATTCAATTCAATTATAATCACAGAATAATGATGATTCAATTCCTGCATGGTAGATTTGACTAAGTACATTTGACTTTCCTCATTTGAAAAACAATCCTCTTTGCAATGTTGTATTTCTTCCCCACTCCCTTCCTCTTCTTTTTTGTGATGAAGAAGTCTGTGGTGTCAATACAAATGCTATGACATTTATCAGTTCACCTGGGAACATGCTGCCTGCTTGTTCCTTTTATTCCTAATTTGCTGATGATTTCCAACGGTACAAGAGCACAAGCAAGCAGTACTGTCTCTGACAGCAGTGATACCTTTTTTTTTTTTCATAACCCTTATCTAATTTTGGCAGGACCGCAGTTCCTGCTTTTAAACCTAATAACAGCCTGGAGAAGAGGAAGCTCAGAGGTGACATAATTGCTGTTTACAACTACCTGAGGGGAGGTCACGGTCAGGTGGGTGTAAATCTCTTCTCTCAGGCTGCCAGCACCAGAACAAGAGGATATGGCCTTAAAATATGCCAGAGGAGGTTTAGACTGGATGTTAGGAAGAGCTTTTTCACAGAGAAAGTGATCCTTCGGTGGAATGGTCTGCCCAGGGAGGTGGTGGAGCTGTTTAAGAAAAGACTGGATGGGGAACTCAGTGACGTGGTCTAGACAATGGGAGACTCGGATGGGTGGAGCGTGGTGCCCATGGCTCTGGGGTTGGGGGCGCGATCCCAGTGTGGGAGTTGCTTGGGAATTGGACTAGATGATCCTTGTAGGTCCCTTCCAACTCAGAATAACCTGTGAACAGGATCAGCACACACCCCAAACCTACAGTAAAAGGCTTTAAGAACAGTTAGGCAGGATGTCTTAGTCCAGCACATACCGCAATGCGGCCATCTGACCCAAGAGAATGGCAGTGTCCTTCGGTCCTTGTGACCTTGCTGGGTGCCCATGACCCTCATAATCCTCGCATTACTACTGCTATTGGCATGTCTTGTGTTCCTTGCCAACTCCTTTGTTTACTTTCTCTTGATTTGAAATTTGTCACAACTGCTAGATAAAAAGTGCTGCTTAAGCACAGTGATTTACAATTTTTTGTATGTATTTCCTACCTTACTTGTGATTTCCACAGTGCAATCCTTATGTGTGTCATGGGGAAAGCTTTTTTTGTTTCATTTTAAAACTTTTCTCCTTTTTTACTGGAACAGACAATAGGTTTCTCTTCTTATCGCCTTTTCCCTCCCCTGAAAGGAATGTGGCCACGGGAGGGGCTTTCTCTTCTTCATTTGACAAACAGTGGAGGATCCTGTATCTTATCTCCCCTTCCTGGCAAGGCATATGGCATGGGGAGGGGTTTTTCTCCTTTCTACTGGACAAACAATGGAGGATTCCTTTCTTATCTTCCCCTCCCGGCAAGGCATGTGACATGGGGAAGGGCCTGAGGGCCAGGGCAGGCTGAGTGACTGCCAATGGCATGTGAAGACATGCCCACAAGGCATGTGACGTGGGAGGGGCCCGAGGCCCTATAATTACAGTTCCTGGGCTCACAGGAGGGAGGTTCATGGACCTTCCAGACTGAGGACACCTTGTTTTCACCTCTGCCATTTCGCCCAGGACCATGTGGACCTTTGACTTCTCATCTCAGCACAGCTTTTTCCCCTGCTGACCGTTGGATCTCCCTGCAGCCCCTCGGACATTTCAGGAAAGGATCACTGGCTGTTACTCC
>WEKX01009959.1:1236-43982 GCA_013390025.1 Pitta sordida | reverse complement strand
TCTCTGTGAAAAACCTATTCCTAACATTCAGTCTAAACCTCCCCTGGCGTAGCTTAAGGCCATGTCCTCTCGTTCTCGTGTCCTCAGCCCGAGAGAATAGATCTTCACCCACCTGGCGGCAACCTCCCCTCAGGTACCTGTAAAGAGCAGTGAGGTCACCTCTGAGCCTTCTCTTCTCCAGGCGGAACAACCCCAGTTCCTGTAGCCGCTCCCCATAGGGCTTGTCTTCCAGTCCTTTCACCATCCTTGTCGCCCTTCTCTGGACCCTCTCAAGCAGCTCAACATCCTTCTTAAACTGGGGAGACCAGAACTGCACACAGTGAAGAACCCGGCACTTAGTCTTGTTAAATCTCATACTGTTGGAGTCTGCCCATTTCTCCAGTCGGTCAAGGTCACTCTGAAGGGCCCTCCTACCCTCTGGCAGTTCAGCATTTGCCCCCAGCTTGGTATTGTCCGCAAACTTGCTGATGATGGACTCAATTCCCTCGTCCATATCATCAATAAAGATGTTGAACGTGCCGGGCCTAGCACTGACCCCTGTGGGACTCCACTAGTGACTGGCTGCCAGCTGGATGTGACACCATTCACCAACACTCTCTGAGCATATATCAATCCTTTGTTAATCACCCTTCTTCCTGCAAAGTGTATTTTGTAAAAAATGTATTTCTTATTACTGCTCCATAAACCTGATAATTACCATCTGTGGATAATTTGAATATTACCACTGAATCTTGTATCTGAATTTATACCTTCTCAATACTAGGTATTTTTGAGACCCTATAGAAGCATTGCTGACAGATTTTGACAAGGAAATTACAGTTTTTCACAGAGCTTTTGGCAATTTGCCTCTGCTCCAATTCTTTGGTGGGTCTCTTCTGCAAGCTAATTTTATTTTGTAAGTAATATAGCCACTAACTTGACTCAGGAGTCCAGGATCACCTCACCAATGTTGTATTTAAGTATTTGCATCACTGTGTAGCTCACTGTTTTCTTGTCCTTTTTTTTTCTTTCCACAGCATTGTTCTGAGCCCTTCAGTTGTATTGCTTGTCCATCTTTAATTTCCAAACACTAAAGAGTCATTTCTTTCCGGCATCATATTTTCCACCACGCAGATACAGCCAGCCACCTCCTCCCTAGACGTGTCATTTTTGTGTTAAAATTGTGAAAAACGATATGTTGAAGATTATGAATTTACAACTGATTTCAGAATTAATAAAGTTATAACAATACAGCCTAGTTTAAAATAGAGCCTCTCATCTAAAAGTATGGTTTAGCCCTTGGGGGGGGAGGAGGATGTAAGCTTGCCTATCTCTCCAGACTGGGCAAATAAGTATAGAGATTATAGATAACATAGCCATTGACTCACAAATGCTCCACTTAAGAGGATTAGGCCTAGCTGGTCTACCTTTTTGTTTCTTTAAGTATGGGTTTCAACTACCAGCTTCCTGGGTAGAGAAGAATTTGTTGATTGAAGAGAAAAACTCTGTCTAGTACTACAAACCTTGAATAAACATAGTATGTACAAACTATTGTGCTAAGGAAATGGGTTACACCTAAGAAAACCATTGAGTAGTTGGCATTTTTTTCTTTAACACCCATCAAGTCCAAATGGGGCATTTCCCTTTGCTAGCCTGCAATTTTTTGATGCTATAGCTCCCCCAACTGAAAAATTCAGTACTATAAAGAAAAGAAATTAAATTGGTTTTCTGTGGGTTCGTCTCATTCATAATATGTTGTATTTACCTTACAAGTTTTAGTTTAAGTATGCTGTTCCTTTATTCTTGCAGGTTTTTTATTATTGTCTTGCCTTATTTTGAAAACATGTAAATATAAGTTGTGTCTTTTCCTTTTGTGCATAATCAAATTGTAAAGTTAGTGTTATGACCATAGTTAAATAGTATTGTCTTAAACTTTATGTGTGAACCTCATTATTTAAAGTTACTTAAATTCATCTAGAGAATCTGTGAAAATTACGAATTCTTAAAGAAAATTAGTTATTTAGACTCAATTTTTGTCATAAAGTAAACCTTTTATGTTACATTGCATACGCTGATGCCTTTTTACAAAGCATCCTTGTTTGTATAAGTTGTGACTCTTTGTATGAAGTTTATTTTGTATTTTTTTGCAGTCATATGTAGTTTGTTTGTTATTGTTATTATCTCTATATTTTTTACATACTCATGTTTTAAAAGAGAACTGACTCAATTAAAGATTTTTTAAAAATGAACTGAGCATGGGCAGAACATAACCAATCACCAGCCAAGAAGACATCAGCTCCACCTCTAACAGATAACCAGGACCTATGGGAACCAACTCCACCTCTCAAGAGAAGATTCACACGAATCAAAATGAACCCTTTCAAAAACTACTGTATAAAAGACTGAAAAATGTTGGTCAAAATTGAGCACTTGACATCTGTGGCCTAAGTGACTCCCAGCGCTGTAACCTTGCTCTTTTGTCTCAATTGATATTTTATTAAAATTGTTTTTATTTATACTGAGCTGCTCTCGTTTTTAACAAAATCCTTCTTGTTTGGGTAACTTGAGCTGAGCAAGTGCCACCTCCAGCTCATTCTGCATGACTGTAATGCCATAGCATATTTTCTTTGCTGCCTGGACATATTCCATACATTGGCTTTGCAGTGTTCTTGAATGGCTTTCAGGGGCTGAACAAAACCACTGCCTGGGTCCTATACTGACTGAGTCAGAAACATGGCAATTCATTTCACGACTGTTAATCACTGAGGGCTTAATCTGCTGGCTCTGTCCTGTATGATTTAGTGGGGAGTTTTTGTTGATATTGGTGGAGTTTTTCCAAGATGACACCCAGCTAGCTTGCTACAACAAGTATGGATTAGCAGTCTGTTATGTGTCCACAATTTCCTTTTTTTCAGTCAAACTTTTAAACTAGAAAAGTAAGAGATATGTTAAATAAAGCCAGTTTGTTCATATGAACAGTCATGTCAGTGGTTAAATCAGTGATCTTCTTGATCCCTGAATTGCACATCAAGCTTTGCACATCCGTAGTTTCACTCAGGGTGGAAATCAGCCAGTCAGTCTAGAGCTTTTAACCAGTGACCTCCTACTTGTCCTGTTTAATTTGCACATCACAGTCTTGCTTCAAATTTTCTGTAATTCCCCTGGTACTTAAGTAACCACTGAAAAATCATTAGCTTCTCAGCCAGTTCTTTTGTGTCATTTGGGATGCACAAGACACATTCTGTTCCTGGTACAGCAGCCAGCATCCTCCATCCTCCAAAAGTCAGGAAAATACACTTAACTGAACATTTCTGCCCCTTTTTGTCTCATTTGAAACAATCTTCCATCTCCATCTATTTGGAAGTCCTCAGTCATTTTCAGTTCTTGTTTTGAATATACTTTACATTGTTGAACAAATGTTAGATTCCCACAGTAAGAAGACGCATCTATTCAGCATTCGCCATGAGACAGATGTACAGATGAGTTATCTTTCTCAGAGTTTCTGGAAAATGCCAGCACATAATTCATGCAGGTATGGAGTGATGGGAGTAAAGTTGGAATGGATACTGCTGTGATGCTCTGCATGGGAACTGCATAATGTCCCCTCTTCACTATAACCTCAGTGATCGTGCTAAAGGGAGGCTGGAACCTGGCACCTGCTGCCTGCCCCACAACTGCCTGCTCACCCTACTTTTTACTTTCCTTTGGAAGCTGCAACAGCAACTTTGTGCTTTAGAAAGTGTGTGCTCATTTGAGAGAATTCCAAAGCACCCTGCAGCTTTCCCAACCTGCTCAGACTTGGAGTCTCCTTGTATGACAGACTTTTGAATGGGCCATGGCATCTTGATACCCATTCATGTATTAAATACTCATCTCAATGATGGAATGGTTGCCTGGGTCTCTGTTAATGAACAAGTGTCAGATGTTTAGCACCAGTAGACTTTACTGCTCAAAGGCACTGGCTTCTTGGAGCTCCTCTTAGTCACTTCCAGTTCTGTCTGACTCAAAGTAATGAGGAGGGGGGAGAGGGAGAGGAAAAGGCTGTTCCTGTCAATGGGATTCCAGCTGGTTTGTATATAAAATCTTTCCAGGACTCCCAAAAAGCTTCATTCACTAGTTGGATGTCATAGTCTAAATAAAACCAATTATTTGGTTGACATCTACAACCCTGCTGAGGTACGTGATAATAGTGCCCCTTGTCTGCTAAGACAAACACATGCATTCTCCCCACAGTGAGCAGGCAAGCGGCCCTCGCCAGCCTCGTCTGTGGAAGAATGCGCCCCTATTCCCCGCCGCTTTCTCTCTCCGCCTGCCCACTGCAGCAAGCCAAGCCCGTGAGAATACCCTGGCATAACTTCCTGGCAAGAACCATCATTTTTATGTTGCTTTTGGGTAAACTTCAATGATTCATCTTGTATTCATGCTAATCTATGGTTGGCTTTTCAAAATTTTTTTTTCTTCTAATGTTCTGATCTGCCAAGCTGTGAGTAGTTTGCTTAACAATGTGCAGTGCTTGGAGAACAGATGGGCTCTTTTCTTTCACCCAGTGGCATGCAAAAATGAAATTTTATCAGTCAAACTTCAGTCTGTGACATTTTACTGTATTTGAAATGGCTGTTTTAACAGCTACTTTACCACCCACCAGCTCCATTGTATTTCCTTCTGCTCTGGATATAACTTTATGACAAACTCAGCATTAAGCAGCCAGCTATCTGCATTGCAGGAGTACCTCTCACAAGATCATCTGAAATTGCCCTCCTATACAAACACTTAGAGAAAGTTTGTGCCCTTGAAAATTTACAGTGTAGGCAAGGAAAGTGGTTTTCCAAGCTTAGCAGCAGCTCTGGAAATGAACACCCAGGTCCTCAATCTCACTGTAGAGCTGAATACAGTGCTTGACTCTCCTTGGCCAGGACCGGGGCAAACTCACTATTATTCAACCTACAAACTCTACTTAAACCCAGACAAAACACTTTTGGGAAGAGCATTATGCTCTTCCACACACTATTTCAGGAACAGCTAAGAAAAATATGAGATGGAATGTTTCAGGCTCTGCTGCTCCAGTTGTTCATAGACTGGCTTTCTAGAGGGTTGACTAGTATAATTTTTTTCACTGAAACATTGCTTGCTACCATTAGGAGCCAAATAGCACATTGCTCAAATGCACACTGCTCACCTCCATGAAATGCTAACATCCAAGCTAGTCTAGGACATCATGACTACTGACAAAGTCAGATCTGAGACTGCTGTATTCCCTACACTTACTTCAAAGTGCTCTGGAAGTCTTTATGGCCATCTGTGCAAGAAGAAAGAGTTTGCTGCTTGGTTGACTGTAACACGTATTTCCCTGTAGGTAAAAGAAAATGGATGTAACAGCCTGGACATTCCCATATGTTGCTGGCAGAGCTCGCTTTCTTGAAGGTGTTGATAATTGGTACAGTGGTTGCCTAGAGCAAGATCAGCACATGGACATGATAGGCTTTTGCAAGCTTTAAAGATGGATTAAAGCAGAATATTCACAAAGGCTAATTAAGTGACAGTAGCTGCTCTTCACAGGTTGGGCTGTGGGCTGCACAGGGAGGGAAGCTCCCCTGGAAGAGACTCAGAGCATGCCCCTACATTAAACTCTTCTTCTGAATCATCTCCCCAGGAGAGCCTCTGCTCCCCTCACAGATGCCCATCTCCATATTTCACATTGCTTGCCTTTTCAGCTGTGTCCCCTGGACTCCTCTGCTACCACTGGGAAACAGACCAGGGAAAATTGCTGTGAAATAGAGAAGGACACGCCTGTTGTAAATGGCTTCACAGAGTCATAAGGGGTTTGATCTTTCCAATTATGAAACACATTTTGCTGCATTCTGGATTTTGAAACTCATTGCTAATACTTTAAAGTGAAAAACAATACATGGGATTTAGCAAAGTCACATATCAGGTTATGATGAGCTGCTTGGTTTGTTAGTTCCGGGGTGCTACTTTGATAAATCACTAGGGATTTCCTCACTGGTTGGGCTGCCAGCTATCCTGGTGTGAACACAGAAAACAAAAAGTTTTTATTAGATTTTATGGGCTGGAGCCTTCAGCATGCCATGATCCCTCTGAGCCACACCAGTGTGAACCAAGGACAAACATTCTGCTGAATCTCTGTGTTTATGGGGAAGAGCTCCCCGTGGGCACAAAACTGATGGAGGCAATGTTCAGACAACATGCTGTGGCACAGAGAGGTAGGAAGATGGGAGGTAGTGTTCTATCTATGTGGGAATAGTGGTCTCACTATGTGGGAACAGGGTTCCTCTGTGGCTCATCCTGTCTGCTGGTTTCCTTTGGGCCTGAGTTACAGTTTCAGCAGAAGCTGCAGGTTTATAGGCTCCACTTACAGCTTCTAGGACCAGATGTCCGTCACCTACAGCTACACATAAGCACATTTACTGATACATACCTCTAACAAGGACAAGAACTGAGGTCTTATGTGCTCTGTGGCACAGAAAGCATGAGAGTGTTTCAGGTTGAGCCAGCTGATTGTTGTTGTGCCCTTTGCCTAGCAGAGCCTTATCAGACTTTGCCCCATGCAGTGTCTGGCACCATGAGCAGCAGGGAGCTTGCCCACACAGCCTGGTTGGACTCAATGCAAGGAGCAGCCATGTGGTTGGCTGTAGAAAGCTCTGTATCTCAAAATTAATTTGCCTGTGGTTCTGCTGACACCTTCTGATTATGCTGCTCTCCCACTAAAAGAAAGGGTGTGCTGAAATCAATTTCTCACCCCCTACTCCCATGCAGATAGAAGACAAAAGATATATTCCTAATTAAAATGTTCTAATCTGCTGGAAAGCAGTTTTGTAGGATTGGTTTGAATAAAACTGATGATGCAGCCCACTCAGATCACTGGGAAATGACCTCTCTATTATGAAGTCCCAGAATAACATAGCCAAGCAATCTCGGATTCCTAAAATCTGTCAAAGGAAGAACTGCTCAGCTAGTTACAGCATACAATATGGATATTCCTGAAATGTCCTCTACTTAATGAACAGCTGATATTGGCTAACCTCATAAAAATAGGAGAGAATTAGTACCAGCTGCAAAATGCATTCAGTGGATAGTGAAACTGGCAGTTGGTATTATGCCTGCTATAAATATTTTTAATTAAAAATTGTCTTCTGTCTCTTCAACTGGTATAATAGCAATAATGCTTACTGAGAGTTACTGAAGATGTAATAGGATTCCCCTTCGTGTATAGCAGAGCTATTTATTCTGCAGTAATGTTGCTACAGTGGAAATCTGCATAATAACGTCCAGATTCTAGCGCAGGAGAAAAATAGACTGCATGAGTGTTTTATCTGTGTGTTTCAGAATAAGGCACATGAACTTTGTTGCAAATTCCTGAATAAAAAAATTGTTCAAACTCTGTTTGCTCAGGTATGACTTCAAAATTAATTTAACAGCCTTTCTGGGGGAATTTTCAGCTTCAATCCACAGCCCCGGGGCATTGTATGCCTTTGAGAAAGAGTCTGCTCTTTGCAAGTTTACAGAGAGGAAGCAGAGTGTCTGCTGTGCTCTGGCTGGGCCCTGGCACAGGGAGGATGGGGACTTGGGGGTGTTTCTCTTGCACTGATTTGGAGAGGAGCAGCTCCTTTCACCATGGCTTCCCTGGCACCCACTGTGGAGGGGTATGGGAGAGGCACTGGCAGAGGGGAGTCTGCAGTGCTGCAGCAGACCTGAGCTTCGGGCAGCATGCGGTGCTCTACTGCCATGGTCATCCATGGGTGAGGAGGGACACCTCCTCCTTTGGAGCTGAGAGTCATTAGGCCAGCTGTACTCTGGCAGGCACAGTTTGTGTTAGACATTACCCTAACAGGATGGATACTAGGCAGCTGGAGAAATCTCTGTTTACCTGTCCCTGCCAGGTCTTTGGGAACTTGTGATTGCTCTCCACACTGCGTGGGAGACTTTCTAAGGCTGATGGGACCAATTACTTTCTCATGCCTGCTTGACTCTTCTCCGCTCTGAGGCTTTGGACTAATATTGTGATTTAGGCATTTCCTCCCACTGCTTTTGTCAGCCCCCTGCCTTCATCCTCTCCAGCTTCTGATACACTTACCCCTCAAGAGCACTCACCTTCACTCTCCCATTTTTATTCTCCTGTATATATCTCAGAGGTCCTGGTGCAGCTTGCCTTGGTATGGTGTTTGCTTCTTGACAGCTCCCAGAGGTTCAAGTCAAGACAAACGCCTCATTCTGTCAGTCACTATAAACACATGATTAGACACAGTTCCTGCTCCAAAGACCTTTTGGTCTAAACCTGCTGCTTTGATTTCATAATGATACTAAATTCCTTTCCTAGTTTGGCTCTCATCCCTTTCTTGTCCCCAAATTGACAGCAATTTTATTGCAAGCAAGTCATGCTCTAGACAAAGCTATAATCTTTTTTATCCATAGATTCTTCCTTCCTACCTTGGGTTCTTTCTTTCTTTCTTCTGCCACAAATTATCTTTTCTTTGCCTTTCCAGCTAGCCCTTTCAGATACTTCTATGGTTTGTAGTTCTTTCATTTTCCAGCTCCTTGTTACTCTTAGAGTTCAGCATGTGCTCTCCTTTCCAATCTCTTTCAAAGGGAAGACCTTGGTCTCACAAACTTGGCTATCCCTTAGCTGAGCTGAATTTATGATGAACACTGTTCCCTCTTCTTTATCTTTTCATGTTTAACTTCACAATGGTCTTTATGGTAGCTATCTCTGAAAGCTTTGTTATTGTGTCAGTGATATTGCTCCCTATTTCTTCCAAAATTTTATTCCTGTTTTTCCAGTCTCAAAAATAAGAAGCCTGACTGTGTGTTAGCTTTTTTCTCTAGGTTTTAACCCCACAGTGAAGGTCAGTTGTTATTCTTGCGTCATATCCTTTGGTAACGTGCAGGTTTGTTATCTGGTGAAAAGACAGCCCAAAAGGATGAGAATTGGCATATGCTCCCGTGGCAATACAGTAAGTCTCTTTCTTTTGAAAGTCATGGTTTCTTTTGCTCCCATTTACTTGTTCTCACCTATGATGAACTCTGCCTGCTTGGCCATTTCCCTCTCTCCACGGAGAAGGCAGCAGCACCACTGCCTTATGGTTCTCACCTAGCCAGGTTTGTGAGGCGCATTCATACCATCATCTATCAGCACCTCTGCAGATCACTGGATTTGACAGCAAAAGTAAGAAAAAAATGAACCCAGAGAAATGACTCACACCAGTGACCAGAGAGAGAAAAGAAGAGGAAGGAGAGAGGGGAAAGAGAAATGAAAAACAAAACTCCATCTGCCTAAGGGCACAGAGGTCATTAGCCAGATGGGGAATGAAACAAAAGGGACTTTTTGGGAGATGGCTGGGCAGGGTGAACTTCTGTTTGATTATTTGAATTCTGCCAGGCTACCTCCCAGTGTACCTCCACTCAAGGACCTAATTTTGTTCCAATAATGGAAGCACTCTTATACTAACAGAAAAAGGACAACACATGATTATTTTTTCTCCATCCAATCCATTGAATTGGTTTTGGAGGCCAGTTAGAATGACATTTTGATCCCTTGCGAGGTTTTATATGAAATAGCTGATAATTTAAGAGACTGTTACATCAGGCTTCTCTGTTGGCCTGTCTCCTGCCCTGTTGTAAACTAGAATTAAAAACACCCTAAGCCAAGATAAATTTGAAACACAATTCTCCAGTTATTTCAATCAAAAGGCAGTATTGATTATTTAATTACATAGAAATGATCCAGATGCTGAGCATTTACTACAGATTAATGACTGTCCCAGAGTAGTTAATGGCCCTTCTTGCTGCCATCAACACAAACCGCTTATTAATCCCTGGAAAACAGCTTGCATAACAATCATAACCTGCTGTTAAAAGTTTATAAATAGATAAAAGTGTCACATGGATTTATGAGTGCTGAGGCTGAATGGGATCTGTGTGGCGTTCCTAGTGAATGAATGCCATGTGCATGAGCTCATCTGATTGCTTGAATTATCACAAAATCCCAAGTTGCTCTTTTGGATTGGAAAATGGCATGCAAGAAAGTGCCAAGTGGCTGGAGTCCTATCTACTGACTGGGAAATAATTACTTTGCTGCATTATAAAGAAGCAACTTCATTCTAACAGCAGTCCACTGGCCATTTTAGCATATCTCCTGAAATGCACGTAAGGGAGGCTGTGTGTCTGTGCTGTTTCATTCCTTCACCTTGTTTTCAAGAGGAAAAATCGCTTGCACATATACACACACACAGAGCTGATGCAGGTCCTCCCAAGACAGCAATGGGTCCAGCAGATGTAGGGGTTTCGCTAAGCTGCAATCTCTGTTATTCAGGAGCCCTTCGCACCTGAGTCTCTCTACCTCACACCGGGCTGTCACTGTAAAACACTGAACATGGTATGTGCTGCCAGTGAAAGCTGCTTTCAGAAAATATGTTGCCTCATGCTACTGGCACAGCTGGGAGGGTATGCAGACCCTGGAGGATGGGGTAGTTGAGAGCAGGGAACTGCAGCGGCGCTGCATCCCAAATGTGGTAACTGTGCCCCACCACTGTGCTGGCACTCACACTGTCCCTTCAGCCTGGGAGCTCAGCTTCAAACCAGTGTGCAGAGGACCCAGCTCCTGCGGGGTTGTAGCATCCCCATTACAGTACAGCTCAGCTGAAGTCACCTGGGCACCATCTTCAGTCCCTGTCCCCTCAGCAGCCACTGTCCCCCCAGCCAGCAGTACTCAGCTTCCTAACCCTGCCAGACGACCAGTGGCTGGTTATTGCATTTGAGCAGTGACTAATAAAAATTATATAACCATGCTATTGTCTGCAGACTGAGAAGGCTGCCCAGAGAACCAGAACATGTCTGTAGGAGCATGCTGTTCCTACCAAGAATTTAGAGAAGTGGCTTCCCTGTATTTGAGACCAGATCACAGATACTGAGGTAAGAGGAAAGATGAGAAATTACTGCCTCCTTCGAAGAATCAGACAGGTGAGGACCTGAGACCCTTCCTGAATCACAGTTTCCAAGCCTGTTAGCACTACTGCCCCTAGTTTCTGTTATTTTCAGTAGACCTATCTTGATCACGCACAGACACACTTCAGTGTGGCTCTGGTCCAGAGAGAGCTGTCCATCCTTTGAAAACAAGAAGTTGTGTGACAAAAGGCCCCAGCCCCCTGAGACGATACACTGTGCATATCTCCTCCAGCACAGAAGCCTGAGGGGCTTGGTGCCCCCATGCAGCAGCAGTGGCACAGGGCCTGGGATGCAGGAAAGGAGTGCGCACATGAGCATGCTGTCCCTATGTGGTGGTTTGACTCTGGCTGGATGCCAAAGACACCAACAGCTGCTCCCTCACTTCATCCCCCCCCTACAAACAAGGGAGAGGAAAAGAAAAAAAAACAAACGGTTTTGCTATAGGAGGAATGAGGACTATTAGAAATCTTCTACTGTCACAGGCAAAACAAACTCCAAGGTGGCGATGTAAGTATTTATTTATATATATATAATTTATTTCTAACAAAGATCAGAGCTTAAAGTGAGAAGTATCTTTAAGGCAACCTTCTCCCCCACCCCTCCATCTCTTACAACAGATACCACATTCCCCCTTCCTCCAGTAGGCACAGGGGGACAGGAGTAGGGGAAAAACAGGCATTTGGTGTTTCTCTTCCACTACTCAGAGGAGGAGGTCATTGTTTCCTGCATTCCATGGGGTCCCTCCCACGGGAGAAAGTCTTTCATGACCCTCTCTAACATGAGTCCATCCCAGGGGTAGCAGCTCTTCCAAACACTGCTGTCTGTGGGTCACTCCACAGGGTGCAGTCCTTCAGTACAGGCTGCTCCAGCGTGGGTCCCATCCCAAGGCAGAGATCCTACCAGGAGAAGCTCTGCTCCAGCGTGGACTCTCCTCTCCAGGGGCCACAGGTCTCTCCTGGGACCCTGCTCTGATATGGGCTCCAATGGGCTGCAGCCTCCCTCCAGCATCCACCTGCTCCAGCGTGGGCTTCTCTCTCCAAGGGATACAGATGGATTTTCTGCATCCCTGTGTTCTCTCCACTCCATGGGCTGCAGGGAGACAGCCTGCTTCACCATGGTCATCACCACGGGCTGCAGGGAGACGCCTGGAACACCTCCTCCCCCTCCTTCAGCCCTGGTCTTGGTGCCTGCATTTGCTGTTACATCTTCTCACTGCTCTTCTCTGGCAGCCATGATTATCTTCTTCCCTAACCTTTTTTTTTTTTTTTTCCCCTTCTTAAGTATGTTATCACAGATAAATATGTTATCTATCACTCCTGATTGGCCTGGCCTTGGCCAGCAGCATGTCCAGCCAGGAGCTGGCTGGCATTAGCTCTGCCAGCTATGAGGGAGGCTTCCAGCAACCTCTTGAAGAAAAGCCTCCCCCATAGCCCACCCCCACTACCAGAAACCCAGCCACAGAAAGACATTGTCACTGCAGAGATGTGAGCTACATGTAAGGTAAAAGGTGTATCCATGCAGCAAGTGCACTATGAAAGAGGTTGGCAGGTTGCAGAGGAAAAAAAAAAAGGTGTCTCTCATCAGAATCCTTTCCTCTGACCTTCAAAACTGCTTCTATTTGGAGAGCACACTGTTGCAAAGATCCTCTGTCTCATCCACTGCTTTGGCCGTGCCGCCTCTGCCCCTGAGCCTCTCCCTTAGGCTCCCTCTTCTCTCTCGCTGCTCTGGACACACTCTTGACATTCCATGGACTGAAGCCTCTCTACCTCTTCCCTCTTGTCTCATCAGGAGGGTGAGTCCCACGCTGCCAAAACGCTGCTGGCATGCCCCTTCCACAGCCCATTCCTGGGAATTTTTGGTGGGTTTCATCTTACTCAGAGAAGGAGTCAGACATTAAATAAGTGCTAACCGAACCTAATTATCCTCCCTCAAACTCCTCCCAAATCTGCTTTGCTGCACTTTCACGATACATGGCCAGTTTCCAGGTGAGACATGAAACATGCACGTCATGCGCTTCGTTGTGCTGCCTCTCCGACGAGATCCGGGATCCCCAGTCCTCCTCCTTCACTGTAACCCGATGCATACAGCCGGGCAGGACCCCCGTCCTGCGATCACAGCCTCTGCAGCACAGAGGGACACCAGCCAAGAAAGCAGCCTCAGAAAATTCCTGTATCCAAGAGCTGAGAGAAGCAAAATCGACTCCCTGTGCCTGTCCGGAGACACTGAACCTTTCCGTCAATGGTATCTGCCATCCAAAGCGCGGTGTGGGGCGAGGCAGGAGCAGCACTCCAGCCCCTCCCGGCGAGGCAGGGCTGCGCGGGCAGAGGGAGCACATCGTTCGTCCGTCCGTCCGTCCGTCCGTCCGGTCGGTCGGTCGGTCGGTCGGTCCGTCCGTCCGTCCGTCCGTCCGTCCGTCCGTCCGTCCGTCCGTCCGTCCGATCCCTCCAGGACGCTCCGCTTATGTGGGCGGGCAGTGCCCTCTAGCGGATCGGGGATGCACAAACAACATCCCCCCAGCATCCCTCGGCCGCGGGGCTCAAGAGGTCCCTCCACAGGGGGGAAAGCGCTCCCACATCGGGCTCCCTGTTTGAAGCATGTGGACAGGCAGAAAGTAAAATAAATGGCGTCTAGGCACAAGGGATCTTGGAGTCCTGATAGCTGTGGGAGAGGGGGCGAGCCAAGGGCTGGGAGGTGAAGCACACTAGGAAAGACAGCAGTCAGGCCCAAAGGAAAGTCGGAGGATCAGATTATAGAAATACCTTTCTCATCTTTATTAATAGACATCATAGAGAGCAGGATTTTATGAACGTGTGTGATAAACACCTGTCAAAGACACTTTAGTACAGGGGTGAGTGTCCCCATCTCTCATGCGGAAGACCAGGGGTTCGATTCGCACCAGGGAGGCAGTGGTGCCGTTTAAGGGTTGGACTCGAAGATCCTTGTGGGTCCTTTCCAACTCAGAATATTCTGTGATTCTGTAATAAGGTTAATACCATGCTGCCTCACAGTGTTCTTGCTCTTAAAGGCCTCCCGCAGTTTATTGCCTTTTTACAGTCTCCATAAGAGAGCGAATGAGGCAACATCCTTGCTTTTATTGAAGAAAACGCTCGGTTACGTGTACAGCCAGGGGGGAGGAAGAGCAGGCAGACGTGCCCCCAGAAAACCTTAGATGACCTTATTCAGCTGGAACATTAGGTGTCATCAGGGATCCCTTTTCCTTAGTTACGAGCACTTGAATTCTCCAACTATTTAAGTACTTGTACTTCAGCATACATTTTGACGAGGCAGGTTGGTTTTCCCATTATATTGCGGATTAACGATAGAAAACCCAAAAGTGAAGAACACGGCTGGAAAAGATGTCTCACGCAAAAGGAGGGGAAGAAGGCACTCGGTATACGCCTCTGACCTCAACCTCGGTATCAATTTTACGAGACGGTTCCTGTAACCACAGTAGCGGCACAGAGCCCAAAAGGCGCCGCAAAGCCAGCGGGAGGAGGCGCGGGAGGAGGCGCGGGAGGTCCCCAGCACAGACACCACGGACCGAGCCCCGCACACGGACCCCGCACTCCGCCGAGGTTCCCCCGCGCCGCTCNTAATAGTGGATGAGTCTGAACTTCTCACTGTGCCAGATGGATGGAAAGAGCCAGCCTTTACAAGAGAGGATAATCCCAAAGGGTTACTGGAAGAAAGCAGTTTTGCAACATTATTCCCGAAGTACAGAGAAGCATACTTGAAAGAGTGCTGGCCACTCGTCCAGAAAGCTTTGGGTGAACATGTAGGAATTCTTAATAATTGTGATACTGCACTTTATCTTTCAGGGCACACAGGTCTTGTGCTTGCAAAAATAGTGCAAGTTGCTTTTCTCATACTGGGTTTGTGAATTTCTACTGCACTTGTGTTTAGAATTGGCAGTCATTTTGTGTTGGCATCAAAATCAGTGAAGAACTGCATAGCCAGGCGTGCAGTTCTTCACAGATGGCTTTAGCAAAGCTCTCTGCATAGGAAGTGTCTTCTTACCCAGATGCTGACTGCTTTATTCAGCATTTGAATTCAGGGAGGTGAGCGAGGTGCTTTGGGCTTTGTATACATGCTTTCAGTCTGGTTTTTGTCTGTGTGAATTTCCTTGTTCAGTATATGGTATTCTGTTTAACTGCTTACTGCCAAAGCTGAATTGTGAGGTTCTCATTTAGATACAGATATCATATAGACATGATTCACTGTTTCTTTTCAAATACTGCAGTATGTGAATGCAGCTCTGGATCTAATTGAAGGGAGCATGACAGTCACTACCACTAAGAAGACTTTTGATCCGTATGCAATCATCAGGGCTAGAGATTTAATAAAACTTCTGGCAAGAAGTGTTCCATTTGAGCAGGTCTGTATTAAATCCTGGAAGTTTGTATCTATCATATTGCTTATATTCTGTCTTAGATTCTATTACACTGTATATGCTACTCAAATAATACTTAAAAATACTAGTACATTTTCAAAATGTGGGGTTTTCAAGTGAGTCAAGTAAAATAAGTACATATTTAACATAATATCTGAAACCAAAGCTAGAAGAATAAACTGACGTGTTCTTTTGAGTCTCACGAATAACACACTTGCATTCAGATGATACAGACTGCATCTTGTCTTTTTAGGCAGTTCGTATCCTTCAGGATGATGTTGCGTGTGACATCATTAAGATAGGCTCTCTGGTGAGGAAGAGAGAGACTTTTATAAAAAGAAGAGCACGGCTTCTTGGGCCAAAAGGATCTACTCTGAAGGTATTTCTTCTAAGTGTAGTAATCAGACAATTCTTAGACCCAAATTTGTGTCAGGTCTTCATACTTAATTTCTTCTTTTGGTATAGGCCCTGGAACTGTTAACAAACTGCTATATTATGGTGCAAGGCAACACCGTTTCAGCTCTGGGACCCTTTAGTGGGCTAAAAGAGGTAAGAGGAGGTAGGTGAGCTGGTTGTGTAGCAAACATGAACTTCTGTGCTTAGCTCAAGGGTAGGTGCTAGGCAGAATCTGGCAACCTCAGGAGTAGTTCACTGACTTTTCAGCTATGTGTTAGTCAGCTACGTGAATGTCTGTAGTATTACTGTATTAGCTACTGATTTTTGTTTAGACTGAGGTCATTCTGTCTTGGAAGAAAATGTGTGTATATATTTTAATAATTATGTACAATAATGCTTGTTAAATGCAAGTTCCTCATGACACTGGAAGATCCATGGTGACATGAAAATAATGTTTTTGTGGCCTGCTGGAGTCTGTGAAATATGGAAATATTACTGACATTTCTGAAGTGCTGTGCCTTCTAGTTAACCCTGTCCATTAGCTTTTTAAAGGCTGGATTCAGTGATCTTCTGGAGGTCTCACATTTTTAAATTTTACTACTTCAGGGAGGCAGAAGTGGAGAGAGGAAATAAGATAATCTAGCTGGTAATTTAAATGACTAGCACATTAAATATTTGCTGAGTTTTCTGTTATTTTTCATTTTTTATTAAATACAGGTTAGAAAAGTTGTTCTGGACACAATGAAGAATATACATCCCATATATAACATCAAGGTTAGTGTCATCCACTGTGCATCTTTGTTTGCAAGAAAGCACTATTCACAGAGAATTGTGTATTAATAATTGACATGTTTGTGTAGTAATCTATTTTGGAGATTTTCTGTAGTGTGCTGCTTTAAAAAAAATCCCACACACTTTGATATCCTCGCTTTTATGAGAACATACTGCCATTAACAGTATCTGAGAAATTATCAAAGGAAAAGTGTGTATAAACTTTCCTCCCTTTGTTTGCTTGAAACTTGCTTATTTAAACTGAGGCACCTTCTCCCATGCAGCCTGTCCCCATTTTGAGACATATGTATCTTTCTGGTTCTCCTGTTCATAATTAAGCCCCACTGCTCTTACTGAAGTTAGAGATAAGAAGGTTCAGATGTAGCACATTCACTGCAAGCCAGTTTAGTATCCAACTTGTATTTTGGATCTCTTGACTAATACTCTAATACTGTCTTGTTCATAACTTCTTTTTGACATTCTGAAACTGCTGAAGACTTTGATGATCAAAAGGGAATTAGCAAAAGATCCTGAACTGAGAACACAAAGTTGGGAAAGATTTTTACCGAAATTCAAGCGTAAGAACTTGAAAAAACGTAAGGAGCCCAAGAAGAAAAATACTAAGAAGGAGTACACACCGTTCCCACCTCCGCAGCCAGAAAGCCAGGTCAGCTGAAACTTTATTTGGTTATGCAGGAATACAGCATAATTGAAATGGTGTTTTTTGTGAAAAGACATTGAGAGGCTTTTTCTGTCAAGATCTGATTTCCTGATACTTTACATCTGGCTTATAACCTGGAACTACCTAAAGCTTTTTGGTACTTGTCTAACACAGATTGATAAAGAATTGGCAAGTGGTGAATACTTCTTGAAAGAAAGACAGAAGAAACGCAAGCAAATGCAAGAGATAAAGGTAAATTTGTACTAGCCCCCTGTCCAGTTAAAAAGCATTTGACTACTGACTTGGATTTTTTTAGTCCATTTTGCTCTGCTCTAATGCTGCCTTTTTATTGGTAACTTTAGGCAAAGCAAGCAGATGCAACCAAGAAAAGACAAGAAGAAAGAAATAAAGCTTTTGTCCCACCAAAGGAAAAACCAGCTGTGAAAACAAAGAAAGGTAACCTTTTTTTTCCCCTATTCTAAAACCTTCCATTGTCGATTCCTAGGCTAAGTGATTTTGCAGATACAGCCTAGGGGAAAAAAAAGGTCATGCATAAAAATCCTGGTGGTTAGAGCCATGCCTAGAGTTGCCAAGGACAGGAGAAAAATCATGCGGCCAATAATTCTATACCTGTAAAATGAGAATTTTCTGTAGAATGGCCAATTTCAATTGATTGTTCTAACTACATCAATTTTTGCCTTTCAGTCTTGCAGCGCAGCTGCCATAACTTTTACATTCAAGTGGCTTATCTAAAAAGAAACCCAGAATGTTCCCAGACAGTTTGGGGTTTTTTATGCACTAGAGAAGCAAGTCTTCAGTTTTCTGGATTCATTGATTATGCTGTGTATTCATTGTATTACATGTACTGTGTGTGTTTTGTAGTGGCTATACTACCTACATATTTTTACACTATATGGTACATGATTTCTTATGAACTTAAAAGTTTGTATTTCTTGAAAAGCATGTCTTCTGCATCAGTGATACAGTACTAGTTTTTATGTGATGGCAGCACATGTCCAGTGGTCCTGTTGTTGACTGCACTGTCTCTCAAATATGAGAGAACTACATTCACCCATGTGAACTTACGAGTAGGTTATTCATGTTGCTCAGCATCAAAGTGTCTCTTATTAAGTGTCTCTTATTCAGGTCTGCATGCAGGGGTCAGAGATGTGCACCATATTCCCCCAGCCCACCCTTCCCCATCCTTTTCCAACAGTGGCTATTAATGGATGGCCAGGGAGAGAGTATAAGGGTGGGGTAAGCATGTTTGGGATCTTACTGCTTTAGTTACTTTCTGAAAGAGAAAATACCATGAATGCTTTTCTCAATATAAGCACTTGGCAATTAGCTGAGACCAACAGGCCTTTGTCTAAGACAGTGTATGTATTAATTTTGGAGGAGTACACTTGTGTTCTGAGGAGTGGGGGCTGTTTATGTTGTGGCATCTGTGTCCAAATGCAGTTGTATGGCATTTTTCTATATGACTATTTTTCTTTAAATTCTGCTGAATAAAACTTGCAGCTATACCAGTTTCAGCAAAAATGATTATTAGAATAATCTATAAAATCATTAGTAAGTCCTAACCAGTGCCACAGGATGCAGTTTACTGTGTTTATATATGCAGTCATCTTGTAGACTCTTAACATTTTATGACACAAAATTCCTGTCTGTTACCTTTGTATTTCTTACCATGTAGCTTCCACTGACAAGAAAATTGATATTGAAGCCATCAAGGAAAAGGTAAAGAATGCAAAGAAGAAGAAATTAGGAGCACTTCCTGAGGAAGAAGTAAAGTTAAAAATGGCAGCAGATGAAAAGAAAAAGAAGAAAAAGAAGTAATTCACCACCTCAGATGCTCACTTTTCTCCTTGGATTATGAGCATTTTCACCCTTGGAAGATTGGAGACATTTTGCTGTCAGTATAATCTGGACAACGAAAGTCCAGGTAGAAAGATCATTCTGTTTTCCTGAGCGCAGTTTAATTAGTGGACCTAGAGCAGCTGTGCAGACTTGCCAAGGTTGGTGAAAAAAATCTGTGCTGCTATGTTGTTTGAGAAAGTAAGAGAGTTGATTTGGGTAATACCCATCTGCCGAAGGGGAAGGTTTCCTTTAGGAGTTTGATGCAGGGTCAGAGAATTCTAGGAAGGTGAAAGTTCAAGGTAGTTCTTCTGTGAAAGACTACCAGACAATATGCAGCCTTAGCTGTGGTAATAACTTTTACAAAACAGGCAAGATTTACTCCTATATATGCTTTTGTTTCTGTAAAAGCTGAATATTTTTGTGTGTTTTGTCTTGATGTTAATAAACTATTTTAATATAATGTTCTTAAATTCTGTAATTAATAATCTACTGCAGAAACTACATGTTGTTTTCCAGGGAACAAACTCACAGCTTTATATACGAATTAGACAAACCATAATGTTCATTGAATACCATTAATAAACTTTCCTTAGTTAGCATTATCCCAATGGTTTTCTAGACAAAATGTGGTACAAAGAAAATGCCTTTACCCAGGGAGTGTGCTACACGGAAAGCATAAAATCATTTTAGCTACCTTTAAATATATTTCATTTCCTGCTTGCAAGAATGTCTTAAAAAATAGTGTTTCTCTTTCTTTTCTTTGAGGCGCTTCCCCTATTTTAAAGGAAATTCAGAGGTTTTTCAGTTTCCGGAAAATGTAAAATATGATGAAATAAAGTGCACCATCAGAGCAGCTGTTGTTTATTTCGTAGGTCTTGAGATTAAAGAAATGTAATGAGGAGGAGGTACAGCCACACTGATTTAATGACTGTGTTAGTGTTTGTGCCAGGTTCTGGAATGTTGATCACCTGCACATGCACGCTGCTCTTGGGGTGATGACCTTTTATTTGAAACTAGTCGGTGAAAACACAGCCATTTTTTTTTCTTTTTTACATATATAAGTAAGTGATTAGAGAGCCAGTACATGTGTGTTGAGGCATAGCTAAGGAGGTTGCCCTTTAGGGTAGGGCACAGCATCAGCCTTAACATGCCTTTCGATTACATGATCATTTCCTGGCAGTTTATTGTTAAGGAAAAAATACTCTCAGTGTTCTTAGGGATTGCATTGTTCATCAGTGGCAGTTTCTTGTGGAATCAATCAGGAAAATACTACTTAAGCATACGCATTTCACTGAGATTATGATCCATAAGTCAGAAGCCATCCATCTCAGAAACTGGTGAGCTGATGAGTTCAGTGATATGAGCACTATGAAAAGCTTTTTTTTCACCAGGCCTACTGGTGAGTGGCAGTTGACAGTGTAAAGGGGAGACCAAGTTCAGGTACTTCAGACCTGTCACACGGACTAATTCTAACGGGAGACACTGCAATACTTGAGTTTAAATGCCAGTTCTCACAGTGTGCCTCCATGAATGTGCTTCAGCAGAAGAGTGCAGAGTGAGAATCTTCAGTGGCCTTTGACTGTAGCCAGGGAAGGAGCATGAGTGTCTGAGGGAAGGGAGAGTCCTTGGCTCTAACCTGAGCTGCATGAGGTTCCATTCATGATGGTGAGTGGCACACATGTTCCCCCTTTTGTTTAAAAAGGTAAAAATAACTGTAGGGCTGGTTGCCCCACACTGGTCTTGCAGGCTGGCATATAATTTCAGGAACATGATCTGGCTGTGAATGTATCCTACAAAAAGGTGTTTTCCAGCTGCATCAGCTCCGTGCTTGAGTTGCAGTGCAGGAAAACAGCTCAATTTGGTGGCCACCTGGCTTTAATTGATATTTCTGTGTTTAGTTAAGGACCCACAACTGACTAATTTATGTAAGTTTTGCATCAAATCTCTAGTAAAATCATCTTCAAGAAATCTCATGCTGTTATGGTGTGGAAAGGCATCGATATTCAGTATTGTTCATCTATCCTAGACAGGTTTCAAGGATTGTTGGTTGGACATTTATTTACTTAGACTGGAAAAGCAAGAAAGTTTACTCACATTCCTGTAAGCAAGTTAAACCAAAGGATTTGTTTGCCCAAGAGTCCCTATCTGAACGGTAACTGGCTGCATGGTATTGTTGACGATGCTCTTTGTGCCTGTTTCCTGAGAGGGTATGGCTGTACAATTGCAATGTTTGTATAAAAAGGAAAGAACAGAAAACAAAGTGGATTTGGAAGGGTGAAAAAGTTTTTGTATTTTCAGAACAGCTTGAACTATTGCAAATTAGCTCCATAAACTGATTTTAGGGTTTGCAGACTTGCAAAAACGTACCTGCAGTCTGTATTTATAGATCAATGTTTTGCATTTATCATATGGAATCTATGGGCAAATGCTGTAAGATAAACGTGGACAATTCAAAATTGCTTGATCATCCACAGCTACATACCTGGATTTTTGGATATTTTTAAAATGACAAAGCTACTTGTTTGACTTTTTGACTTTCAGGCATTTTTGTATGAAAGATGCCACATTGTAAAGTTTGGGCTTTTAATTCCCCTAAGACCCAGTGATTTACAGTTTAAGGAAACTTTTTCTACAGTATTTAAGAACTGCTGAAGTCTATAATTAAATGCAATGCTGTGAATGTTTTGAACTTTAAGGTCTCTGTGTTCCTTTTTATTTCTTCTCCTGGAGACCAAGCATAGATCAAACTAAGCAGGGGAGAATTCCTGCTGAGCTCATTTTAAGTTTCCTGGACACAGCAGTGTATGCCCTTCCCTTTCTTGCATTCCTAGGAGGAGGATCTAACTACACATGGCTTCATAGGGGCACACACAGTGGTAGGCTCCGTGGTGGTGTGGGAAGCCTGTGTAAGAGAGCATACACAAAGTCCTGCTGCCCACATCCCACTTGCTGGCACATTTTTAGATGGGACTTTACAGTGCATGGAGCTTGAAGCTTGGGTTTTACACTCATGAGGACATGAGTAATTCAGGGAATGCTATGATGCTGAAATGATTTTAGTGCAAGCAGAGTGAAAGAGTATAATGGGAAATGTTGAGTGCCAGTTCTGCTATTGTCAGTTGAAATCCATGCCAGTAGTGGGATCAGGAGAGGTTATGCAGAAACACTGGTGGTGTGGTGACAGTATCTCAGAAATGAAGGGGCGACGGGAACTTGCTGTGGGTCAGTGCCCTGCAGAGTGACATCGTGCAGAGGCTTCTAAACCTACAGATATGTATTGCTGGGGTCCAGCTGTGTTTGTGCAGCTCTGCTCCGTCCAGGCTCTGCTTGAGCTGAGTGACCCCGGTTGGTAGAGGACATGCCCAGCTGAACACAGCAACTGTCCCCACAGCTTTCTGCCTCCTCCAGATGAGCAGGTTCCAGGAGACGCATTCTTTGTTAGCTATTGAACCAAAGTAGTAACTATGGGTACAGTGAGATTTTACTTGGAGTTCTCTTTCCCAGCATTGTGCTTCTCAGTGTTGTACAATTTGGAGGTGAATGGGGTGTCACTTTGTTCACCAGTAGTTAAGCTTTAGCTCATGTTGCAAATACACAATTGCCATACATGGGAAGCAGGAAATGACAATTTATTGTTTGAAACAACAGTAAAACCCCTGTGCTCAGGGAAAAAAAAACCAACAAAACCCAACAGGAAAGATTGCAGTCATACACACCCATATAAACACAGCAGATACTTGCTTGACATAGATCTCCTGTGTTTGAGAACAAATTCAAAGCAAAGAGAAGTACTAATGGTCCAAGTGCAGTGTGAGACTGGGAAATGCATTGCCTGCCCCAGGATGCAAATGCCTGAGCTCATGGGGATCCAAAAATTCTTTTGAAAGAGATTTAAATGATAGAAGCCACTCTGCATCTTGCTGTAGGAGCATCCAAAGAAAGACTATTGTAGGAATGAGAAAGGTTTGTGCTCTCCCTGGGCCTCAGCCAGAGGCTGGGGCCAGGCTCCTGGGCTGAACACCCTCCAGTCCTTCCTAAAGGAAGTGTGTTGGGCAGCACCTTAGAGTGCTGCCTGGACAGTGTGATCCCTTATCTACCGAATTCCACAAACACCAGTCCACGTAAAAAACCGCACTACTTTTTAACTTTTAAAGTCATTTTAACACCTAAAGCTATTTCAACTTTTTAACTAATTCTGAGCAATGAGAAAGCTGCTTATCAGCTCTCATAACTGCTGCCTGCAACAAAGATGGCGTTTCTGTATTGCTAAATCACCCGTGGATGCACACACTGTCTACCAGTCTTTATGCTGCCACTAACTAACGTAAAGGGACGGGATGAGTTGAACGAAGCTGAGTGCTGTTGTGGTCTTCTACATGTGTTGCTCTCTCGCATAGTGCTAGAGACCAGTTTTTTGATATGAGCCAGGTGGCCAGAATTGTCAGTATAAGGAGTAATGACCTTAAAACAGTAACAGAGATGCAGTACCCGTCACATGCAGGTCTGTCCCAGTCTGGATGCCATTTGGAGTCCTCTGTGAACAAAACAATTCACTTGTTTTCAAGTATAACTGAACAAAGGGCAACAAATAGAAGTAGTAATTCAGGTGGTACTTACCAATGACTTTGTCACGCTCTGCATTTTCTGGAGAGAGGAAACAAGTGAATGTAAGCAGACATATGTTAGAAACCATTTGACTCTTAACCAAGAAGGAATGAAGTGTGAGCCTCACAATTGCGTCACAAATAGAGCTAAGGGAGATCACAGAATCACACAGAATATTCTGAGTTGGAAAGGACCCACAAGGATCATCTAGTCCAACTCCCAAGCAAAGGCCTGTACGGGGATTGAACCCACAACCCTGGAGCCATGGGCACCATGCTCTGTCCATCTGAGCCAATCTCAGGGTCATGCCATCACAGGGACTTTGCTGGGGAGTGCTTGATCATACCATGTTGATTTCTCCTACCAGTGGCTAATGTAGAGAGGACTCACTCCCCCAGGGATGCTTCCCAAGAACACTTTGGCTTTTGCCCTGTACCTTGTGTTTAACATCCTCAGCATGCAGTGCTAACATTAAACAGCCCCGAGAATCCTGAATTCCCTGATGTTCCTGTAGTGCTGATGTTTTAATGCCACCTTCCCATTCATTTAGTTCACCAAAGGTCAAGTGCTGGGGAGAAGTGTGGCCATACCCTCAGCAATCCTCAGGCAGATGGCCATAGCACAGCACCTTGTCCTTAGGGGAATTTCAGAAGGTGTCCTTCCCTCTGGACTTGATGCAGCCATTATAAAGCCAAGTGCAGGTGAATCATTTACACTGCCAGACTCATGCTGAGCCCTGCATCCCCATGAAGGGCTCTTGCATGTCAGCCTTGTTCTCTCCTGGTGCTTAGGGGAAAGCACATGGCCTAGCTGATGTTCACTGGAGTGAACAGCTTTGGCAGTGCCATGGCTGCTCTCCCCACCTTTAGTAGCATGGCAAGGCCAAGGCTTGCTTAGATCTGCACCAGCTCAAGCCACAGCTCATGTATCAGGTAATAAGCTGAAGACCCCAGGATAGGACATGTATCCCATTCTCTACTTCTTATTTCTGTAAACAGTAAATTCTGGTGGTGGTAATACAAACTGAGCAACCATATCTATTGTAGCATAGCCTCCAGCATCTGAAGAGCAAACACCACCCAGTCACTCTCCAGAGTAGAAAAGAGGCTCTTTCCACCCTCCTTCCCCCTCTCTGTGCATCACTGCTCACTTGGCTTCTGACTGCAGTGTTCAGCCCATATTTAGGAACAGGACTAAGTGCGGTGCCTGCCTCCTCTTGGTATGTTTTGTGTGCTCTTTTTCTTTCTGCATGTGCTTTAGGAGGAGGACTGGTTGTCTTCTACTTACGGCACAGCTGTTTGGCACACTGCTCACCACTGCAGTCACTGCATGCTGCTCCTGTCTTGTATGGTTGCGTTGGGTAATTCCCACTGCGAAGGAAAATAACACTGTTCTCAAACAGCCCTTAGGAGGAGAACGTTAATACACATACCTACTGCTAATGAGATTTTAACCTGAGTTTTGCCTGTGTTCACAGAGGGACGTTTTTTGGACAGTCCTGCCCAAGTGCCCTGTGCCTAAGACAAGCAGCAAAGCAGAAGAGGTTAAGTGTAATGGGCACCCTGTTGCTTAGGAACCTGGAGACAGCAGTATCACAAGCCTGGGAATTAAAGCAGTCTCAAACCTGGATGATTTGTGTGCATGGAGACTGAGCTCTCAAAGCTTGCTCTCTATGGAAACAAGAGCAAGTTCAGTTACTGTGTATGTATGTGTGTATTCAGTCTTGAAGAGGAAATATCTGTTGTTGGAGACCAATAGGTAGTGATTTCATCCATTTGTTGGTAAATATTTTAGGAGTGATGTGGGTCTCCCTCCTGCTGCCACTGCCGTGAGTGGCACCAACTACCTCCGCCCAGGCTCTTGACTAAGTATTACCTGCCCATATGTTTGACACTGCACAAAAGGTGGCTCAGTGTTTCACTTTGCTTGGAGCACAGCCAAAGCAAGATTTACAGCATGCCTCAAACTGCCCATAAACACAGAGGTAAACATTTTGTATGTGTGCAGTCTCAGCAGTGGTAGACTTCATGGTAAGACCTCATTACTTTTAGCAAGGTGAGTCTTTCATTGCTTGATCTAAGCTGAAGAGTCTATTCACTTTCACAATTGAAATTGTGTATGCATCTTGCCTGGGCCCTTGGCAGAGTTGAAAATAGTTCAGGATTAGATAAATAAAGAATGGGGTTGTTATGTCCTAAGTGAAGAATCCAGCATTTGTACTTGTTAAATCTCATACCATTAAAATCTGCCTATTTCTCTAGCCTGTCAAAGTCCCTCTGAAGGGCCCTTCTACCCTCTGGCAGTTCAACATTAGCCCCCAGCTTGGTATCATCTGCAAACTTGCTAAGGGTGAACTCAATTCCCCTGTCCATATCATCAGTAAAGATATTAAACAGTGCNGTCCAGTTGTCCTGCAGGCAGTATGTCTTACTGTTAAAAACAGGCAAAGAAGGTATTAAGTATTTCTGCCTTTTCCTCATCACTACTTACTATGTTCCCTTTTGCGTCCAATAAGGAGTGAAGGTTGTTGCAGCCTCTCTTTTTACTGTTGATGTACTTATAGAAACATTTCTTGTTGTCCTTTACAGAAAAGGCTAGTTTGCTTCTCAAAAGAAAGAGCTGGATGCAACATTACTCCACTTGTTAGCATGTGACAGCCCATTTGCAGTGTAACTCACCCAGCATGGAAGGGCCCAGCTTTAAAGCCCTCTCTAGAGCCCTTTCCCTCCGAAGAGAACACCTTGCCTGCTTTGCTGGGTGCTAGCGAGGGCACCATTCCTCTTCCCCATGGGATCCCTACCAACACAAGGCAAGCAATCCAGTGTGATTTTGGTCCTCAGCACAACACATTTGTGTGTGGGGCTTCTGAGGAGAGCAGGAGCTGTATTGTTTCAAAGTATCTGGTCAGGAGTACTTACTCTTCCAAGGATGAAGCATAGGCAAAAGAAATGCCAAACTTGTTTGGGTTCAAGGGCTGGCCTGGCCTTGGCCCAGCATTCTATGCACGTAAAGCTGTTAAAGATGTATTTAGACTGTGGTGGCTATGTGTATGAAAGACCTCTGGATAAAATTTTGCCTTGAGCAGCCCCAGCCTCATAAGCAGCCATCAGCACCTAAGACTGCAGCTGCAAGCATTGAAAACTGCAGTATTTATCCAAACCAGCAACCTATGGGCTTAATTCTGCAGGCATGTGTGGCAGTATCGTCAGACTCTGAGCCTGCACCATGGCAATCCTCTGGCACCATCCTGTGACTCATGAGCACGGGCTTGATTCTCAGATGATCACTTCAGTATTTTCATGTCAGCATCTACCCTTTCTACAAGTACCACTGCTTTTTTGGCTCCAATACGTAGCCCTTAGAGGTTAAGTGTAATAAAAGCTGTTTGGACAGAGGTATCCCTCTTTCTCTATTTTGGGGACCCTTTCCTTCTAGAAAAAGACATGAATAGATGGACTGATCTAATGAAGTTGCATATTGTGGGAGGGAAGGGGTAGGACCCAAACCCTGTGAAGAAAAACCTTACGCAGGTCCATAGTTGCAGATGAAGTGTGCTGCGTTGGTTATGGTTGAGTATGTCACCCTGGGACAGAAGTGGACAGCACAGCCAACTTTGTAGCTTGTAGCCCAAACAACCTGCAAAGACAGACAGGTACACTGGTGACAAAGGCATCTGAAGCTTTAGGAGAAGACTTGCCCTCCTCTGCTTTACAACATACAAATGGGCTGAGGAGCACTCCTTGGGCAAGCCTTATGGAGGAAAGAAGCAGTGATAGATCCCAAAATCACAGTTTGGTCTGAAAAACAGTTGACTGTCTTACCCCTAATTTACCACATATTTGTTAAAACAATGCTGAAAGAAGGAATAACTAGTTGTATCAGGTTGTTTTCCTTTCTTGGGAAGGAGATGGTCAAGTTCATCTCCTTTGCTTCAAGTTAATCCATCAGCTTCCTGCCTTCTCTGCCAGCACAGATCAGTTCAAAGCCATGCAGAAAAGGCTGCAGGATCTGCTGCATGATCTGCTACAGCTTTTGTGAGGGCTGTACTAAATCCCGCAGGGACATAGAGGCAAATTGCCAGAGGGCTCTAGTGTTAGAGAGGAGCAGGGAAGAAGATTGTGTCCAGACTGCAGTCCTGCCTTTTAGCATCACAGCCATGACTAAGATAATGTAGAGGCAAGGGCATTACATCATTTAGTGGTCCTCTGTCTACCAGAAGCCCTTTTGGGCAATCCAGCATCCTACATTCAGCTCAAAGAAAGGAGTGCAATTAAATGCTGCAGTCCTGGGAAAATAAATCCCATGACAGCAGCAGAGGGGAGGCAAGGGTGCAGCCATACCTGAGGGCAATACAACAGCAGCAGTGACTGACTGTGTGAGAGATATGGAAAGATCCTGGCAGCATAGGAGATGATCACATTCATGCCCCTGACTTGAAGGGCAGGTGTGATCTGTTTGTGCCTCTCTGGTGCCAGGTCTCAAATGGAGGAAAATGCTCAGGTTCCTGAGGATTTTCTCAGTGCAGTGGCAGACCAGAGGCTGCTCCCAACAGCAGCCATAGACAACTGTATCCCCAAAGGCTGTGATGGACTGAATCACAGGACCTTCCCCATCCCAGGTGATGACTGGCTGGGGATGTGGTTGTGATAACTGCAGTAATTGTGCCCAGGGAAAATTTTCTTCACAGCCGAGAAGGAGGAAGAGGAACGAGGAGTTCCCCAAAAGTAATGACCCAAGGATACCTCCCAAAGCTGGCAGACATGCATCTTCTAGCTACAGTTACTATCATGACTGACTCCAAGTGGAAATAATCTTATTTTTTCATTCTCCCCATGAAACTGCCTGGGCAGCTCCTCTACAAGCAACACAGTAAACAGCACTGTGCCTTAGAATCATTTCACTACAGTTTCCAGATGCTGACTCTTGCCATGTCCTAGTGAGCAAGGTCAAAAACTAACACACTGTCACCTCTCACAGCTTCTGCATCCAAGTATCTGCATGTACCCAAGTACCTGCATGTATCATTTAGAGAGCCCATTAGCTTCATCTCATCTATTCAAGTCCTAAATGCACATGTGTATCTCTGCAGAAAATATTAAACAGGCTCAGGTCAAAATCTAACCCTAGAGCTGGTGTTGCAAGCTGTCCTGCTCTCCTACAGCTGTGAGTAGTGATTGCAGGGTTGCATGGCAGTGGCACTCCTCTCCCTCACTCTGCTCTCTTTCTTTGGGAATAGTGTTTGAGAAAAATGTGCACGTGAAACTTGCAGAACTGCAGACATCTCTTTTCATGATGGTATTTCCCCGGCCCTTGGCATGTGGAGGGCTGCCTGCCAGAGCTGGGACCTCATCCCACCATGCACTGAAGCCCACAGCCACTGCCTGTTTTTTGGCCACTGCTTGGCTAAATCTGACTGCTTGATGGCTGTACTGTTTCTTCCTGAAAAAAAATTACAAGTTCCCTATTTAAAATAATAATAAAATTACTCTTTCCCTCCTACAAATGGAAACATGAGAACATGTTGTGCACACAAACATAGAATAAGACTACAGCAGGTAAAAAACTTCATTGAATCTTCAACAGAAATGTACAGTTTCTGTGTCAAAATGGCAAAGCTGCTTCATGGTTTAGATGGAGAGATGTAATGCCTACCTGTGTATAGTGGCCGCATACTTTTGTGCACTTATTGGTGGCATAAGTGTAGGAGTTGACCTCTTTGTACCAAGAGGTGATGGCTGCTTTCACAGTAAAGGCAGGAAGCGAGCCAGTCCAGAGGTTTTCTCCAACAGGGGTAAATTTGGGGTGAGCTCGCCCTGGCTCTTTGAGGTGTGTATTATGTTTGAACAGGCATTTCTTTGCCCAGCCTCTTGCAGTCTTTGCCAAATCTGGATCCCAACTCTGCAAAATAGACAGATTTAAAAATCTTTGTTATACATATTAGCACTTTTTTTATACCAGCAATGCAGTAATTCAGAGCCACTTTCAGGAAAAGCTGGGTCTCAGTACTGTATCTTTTTTGGGTTAATTTATTTGTTGCTTCTGTTGAGATATACAGAACTACATAGTAAATTGGCTTATAGGTTCATTTCTGATGTGCACTTAGTTACTTACTAAACTTGAGGAAGTTTTTGGAGTGGTGTGTGTGATCTTAGCTGACTGTTGGACACCAAGAACAGCATCAAGTGTCAGTCTAATACAGTGTTTCTGGCACAATGTGCATTTCAAGGCTGTGCCAGCCACGAGAGAATATTCACGCAAATTAAACAGTGGATTTATGTGAAATATGCCGAATGAAGGTTATGCTTACCATACCAATCAGGCAGGAGGCTCGTGCAGCCTCATGCACTAAGGTCACTGCTTGCAGGTCACTTCACAAACACACAAGGATTTTGAGGACAGTTTAAACTCAAACCCTTGATTAGCATCTTTGTGTTTGGCAGCTTCAAACGTTAAGCGTTGAATGTGTATTTGTGAAATTACTCATTCACTTGCTATTCAATCCTACAGAAAGTTGTTATTTAAGCAATTTAGTTACATAGATGTCTTTTGCTTGCACTGGAGGTGGTGTCTGCTCTTGCTGGGTTTTCTTGTGCACACAACTTGGCGAGGTGATTACAGCACTGTACCTCTTGGAAGATACAGTACCACAGCCTGTAGTTCTAGTTACACTTTGTGTTATGTAAATAAAGTTGTCCAGCACTGCTGAACCATTCTGAACTTCTTTTTTTTAAATCCTCTTTTTATTTGTCCTTTTTTGGATTAATTAAAATATCTCACTTGCTTCTGCAAATGATGGAATTACTAGAGAAATTCTTTTGAATAGATCAGTAATGATGATGAGGGAAAAGGTAGATTTTACAATCTACCTTTTACAATCTATATACTTTACAATCTACCTTTTGGTAGATTTTTTGTAGAAATCTAACAAAGGTAGGTTTTTAAGTTTTATGGCTAGCTTTTACTTAAAACCTTTTTTGTACCATAGGTAAGTCTGCAACAATGGGTATTGTAATTAAAAATTCCTAAGATCACACCAAAATTCATCTACAGAGATTTGAAAATACTTTGTAAGCGATATCGCCCATTTCTTCCTAAGGCTAACATTTCTGTACCCACTCTGGTGGGCTGACCGCCCAGTGCTCACCAAAGTCACTCTATCACTGTCCCCTTAAGCTGGGCAAGGGAGAGAAAATACAAGGAAGGCCTCATGGATCAAGATAAGAACAGGGAGAAATCACTCACTGGTTACCATCATGGGCAAAATTCAACTTGGGGAAATTAAATTAATTACAAATCAAATCAGAGCAGAGTAATGAGAAATAAAACCAAATCTTGAAACTCCCACCTGTTCCTTCTTCCAGGGCTTAATGTCACTCCTGATTTTCCTTTCCCATCTCTCCCCTAGTAGCACAGGGGGACAGGAAATGGTTGTTGCAGTTTTGTTCATCAAATGTCCCTTCTGCTTCTTCCTCCTCAGGGGAAGGACTCCTCACGCTCTTCCCCTGCTACAGTGTGGAGTCTCTCCCACAGGAGACAGTCTTCCACAAACTTCTCTGACATAAATCCTTCCCACAGGCTGCAATTGTTCATTAACTGTCCCAGTGTGAGTCCCTCCCATAGGCTGCAGTCCTTCAGGAACAGACTGCTCCAACATGGATACCCTGCATGGTCACAAGTCCTGCCAGCAAATCAGCTCCACCGTGGGCTCCTCTCTCCATGGGCCCACAGGTCTTGCCAGGACCCTGCTCCAACATGGGCTTCCCACTGGGTCACAGACTCCAGATATCCACCTGCTCCACTGCGGGCTCCTCCATGGGCTGCAGGTGGATCTCTACTACACTGTGGACCTCCATAGACTGCAGGGGCACAGCTCTTCCACCACAGTCTTCACCATGGGCTGTAGAGGAACCTGGAGCACCTCCTCCCCCTCCTTTCTTACTGGCCTGGGTGTCAGCACAGTTGTTCCTCTCACACATTCTCACTCCCCTCTGGCTGCAGTTCCTGGTACACAACAGCTTTTCCTCTTCTTAAATGTATGATCCCAAAGACACTACCACAGTGGCTGATGTGCTCGGTCTTGATCAGTGGCAAGCCCATCTTGGAATTGGCTGGCACTGACTCTGTTAGACACAGGTGAAGCTTCTAGCAGCTTTCACGGATGCCAACCTACTACTGAGAACTGGCTATGTAAACCAAATACACCCACAAAACTAACATATAAATAATTTGCCTATGAAATCAGTATATCAAATATCAAAGGTAAACTTGGGGCAGGGTGTGCTATTTCTAGTGAGCAGTTACTACTTCCTTAAATGATAACTTTTAAGATCGTGATTAAACATGTATGATGACAGTGTTGGATGCACCTCAGTGCTTCAAGGTATTTTTTTTCACCTTCTTCTTTTTAAGAGATCACACGTCTCTTTTCCTCTTCATCCTATAAAAGGTTCAAAGTTCCATAAATGTATACAAAATAATGTTTAAATATAAGTTAATAAGCGTGGTGGTTTGACCCTGGCTGGATGCCAGAGACTTACCAATAGCTGCTCTCTCACTTCATCACCCTATACAAACAAGGGAGAGAGGAAAGAAGAAAAAAAAAACCCTGAAGGGTTTTGCTGCAGCAGGAATGAGGACTATTAGAAAATCTTTTACTGTCACAGGCAAAACAAACTCCAAGGTGGGGATATAGAGAATCTATTTCTAACAAAGATGAGAGCTTAAAGTGAGAAGTATCATCTTTAAGGCAACCTTCTCCCCCAGCCCTCCGTCTCTTACAACAGATTGAAATTGAATGGGTAATATGTAAAAAGCGATGCAAAGCAGTAGTAAATCAAAGGAGATTGTTGTGAAGCCCTATGAAAACGGTGAGATTTTCTACTGTTTTTGAGAAGTCTTAGAACAGATCTAAACAATGCTTTGAGTGGATGAAAAAGGGCTCATGTTGGTCAGGCAAAAAATGTTTAGAACAACATTCTCATTTTATAAACATGTATTACAAATATTGATGGTTAGGCTTTGTTATTTGCAGTTATAAGAGTTTCTGTCTTGTGTTTTCTTTTTAAAAAGTTTCCCAAAACATGGAAATTACCTGAATTCAGAGTCTCTTTACACACCTAGGTGGACAGCTATCTACAGCAAACAGAAGTTCCCTGTGAAGTAAGTGACCCATCTCGTTTTCCTCCTTTCTGAGGTGCTAAGGAAAGGTCACTCAAAAATTATGAAATATGTTGTTTCCTATTGTGATGCTTTTACTTCCATAATAGATTTTATAATGTATTTTACTGCTTTCTTCATGTTAAATTGTTCCTGGCAGAGGTCATATCTAGGACTAGGGATTCTGCAGTGTTTTAAAAGAAACCTACCATGATTTAGTTCTTGTTTTAGGTGTAATTTATTTATTTGTCTGTTTCTTAAGCAGCCTTTTTTTCTTTTTTTTTTTTTAGATTTCGGTTCTCTATTTTTTCAAAAGGAGAAAATTTAAAAATATTAAGAAGATGCTTTTTTAACACACCCTAACAAGATTTTGTTGGTGTAGGACCAACAAATAAATGTTGAAAATAAGAGTCCAAAGCAACATGTACTGGAAGTTCAGGATACTGAAGAAAGCTGAAATGAAAGATGCACCTAGAAGAGAAACTAAACTGTTTCCTGTCAGGTTTGCAATTTGAGTTTTATCACTCCTCACTTACCCCTCCCTAATGGGCCCTTGTCTTTTAGCGACAACAAGAAATGGAAAACACATTTCTTTTCCCCGTAACTTCGGTTGGGGTGTTGCTAATTACAGATGTGGTTATGTCCTCTTCTGGTGGTGGCCATGTGAGATAGTATGGAAGAGGAGCAAAATGAAGGATCAGAACTAGGATAATTGGTATGGCCCACTCGAGAGATCTGTAGACCTTGTCCCAAGGAGAAAGAAGTATGTGAGAGCCTTGCAGAGAATGGTTAGAGAAAGCTCTCCAGCATTGTCTGGCAAAGTCTCTGTCCTTGCCGACTAAAGCACGAAAGGGAGCGCTTAGGTCTGCACATAAATCACACCTGGGGCTGTGTGCCGTGCCTTGGAACCAGCAGGCTTTTCACAAAACAGCCTTTTCACAGCACAAAACAATGTGAGGTTGTGGGCTGAAATCCTGGGTTTCAAATGAGGAATTTAAGACAAAACTGTATACATATGTGATTGCATAAAGCCACCTGATAATTAGAGCCTTTTTCTCTGCTTTAAAAAGCAGTCACTCTTCTGACCCTAGGAGGTTGGCTTTAATTTTTGCATTTGATTAGAAAACAGTCTTTGAGAAACATGAACACCATCACAAAGCTACACACTTGTACTTTAGTCATAAAGATCCCCTTACCATGTAGCGCATGTTGCTGGCTGATGGACTCACTCCAGACCGGAATGTGTTATGTGTTTGCACACATTCCTCAATGAACTTTGGATCTCGAATATCAGGCAATGTCGATGGTTCATAGGAGTCAGAGAAATAACAGAAGAGCAATAAAGGCAGCCCACAAGCAGCAAATCTGCTTGCCATTGAGAAAGGAAGGAGAAGAGAGACGGTGCAAGCAGTGAACCACTGTCGTGGATCCAGCAGCAGCCTGTCGACAGTCCAGCGCCTCGGGTTCCTTAATGGTGGCGAAGTGCCAACCAGTTCCGTCCCTGAGTTACTTTTGCAGAGCCCCTCCTTAGGCTGGGAGGGGAGGTTTGGGTTTGGTGCCTCAGAGCATCAGCCTGGAGGGCCGGCGGGTGGGGCTGTGCGCATGCCTGGGTGCCGCTGGGGTCTGTGCGGGGGTGGTGCGGGGCCAGGGACACTTGAGCAGGGTCCTTCGCTGGGCCGGTGTGCGCAGCACACCCGCGGAACAGGGTCGGGTCCGTCCTGCCCCCGCAGGGCCAGAGCGGAGACTTGGTTCATTTTTGCGGTTTGTGCACAGGCACCCGTGAAGTTTTCGGCAAGTTCCGCCAGTGAGCGCTTGTTTAAGGGAGATTCTGCAAATGTGATTAACCCTTTTCTTACAGTCGTGCTGCTCAGCATCTGGTTCATTCCAGATGAACCAGATAAAAGCAGGGTGTTTCAGCCGTGCCGAGGTGGCTTTAGCTCCCCCACCCAGCAGCGTGTTGCTTTGGAAGGCTTGTGGGCTGGGCTTATTTCAGGCTTAGTAACTGAATATGGCATTAGTCACGGGAAACGAATCATTTCAAGAACGCTGCTATGAGAATAAGGGAATTAAGCTACAAGTTCACCTCAGAGCTCTGGCATTCTTGCCTCTCTCTTTTTTCCTTCTTTCTTCAGTTGTAGTGGGTAGGCTTCTCTTGTGTCCTTCGGGCTTCTTTGTTACTGTTTGTTGGGCCCCAGTCATCCCATTCAGAGCAATGACTAGACTGCAGAAAGGTTTTGGATGAATTTTCTGCTTCTGATGAAAACAGATGCTGCTAAGGCTGTTCCTGTTTCTTTCTCTTCCTTATATATTTTCTTTGTGATATTTTTATACTTTTATATTGTTTTCTTTCTAGAGATAATAACCCAAACAGCTATATGCCTCCTTTCCATTGCGACCAAATAGTTATAAAATAAAGCTGCCACTTTTTTTTTGTCCTTTCCACCAGTCATTTGGTGGTGTTTCATTCTAATCTCCTCAAAGGGATCTATTAACAAGAGCCTCAGTCTGGGCTCATTTTTAGTCTGTGGGACTAACATTTTTAGTTTGTGTGACTCCTTCAGGGCTGCAGTGTGGCTCAGAACTTGAGTAAGTGTGTTCTTAAAAAGGCAGCACAAAGATAAAGTAGGATAAACAGCTTTAAATATCGATAGCACAATTATTCATTGCTCTTAGCTTGAAAGATGGGTTCACCTTACTTACAAATGTATATTGGAACAATAGCAGTTGAGGGCTAAATGTCTCTTAAACTGAATCCATCAAAGGTTTGGGCTTTTTAAATGAGGTTGAGATCTTCCATTTCTAAACCAAAATCTGTCCTGGGCCCATTTCATCTTCCAACTCCTGTTTTCCTCCCTGCTCCCCCCACCTTTCCCTGCCTGAAAGATCACGATGGCTGTCATCTACCCTGCATTTTAGATTTTTGTCACCATCTCACATCCTAAAATTAAGTTCTCCCCCTTGACACTCCACCTTAATCCTTGCAGTAACAACTTTGCCGGGTATTCTTCTAGCTATGGAGAACAACACTTAACTCTGAGAGGAGAAGAACAGAATGGTACAACGGACAATACAGTAACTTTAATGGACACTGACACACAGCTAAATATAGTAAAGGAGAAGCTTTACTTCTGTTCATAAGAAGTTAAATTACATACAGTTAAATCTCCATTATCTGGGGAAAATTGTGTGTGGGATAATTGAAGGTTAATGGAGATGAGTATTACTACTTCTTTTGGATACAGCATGCCACTTCAGACATGACTTTGTGATGCCCACGTTTTCAGGAGGCTTGTTAGCACATGTAGTAATGTATAGCCTATGTGGTCCCTCTAGCAGTGACCCAGAGCAAAGAGGCCTCTACAGACATGGGAGCATATTGCAATTACTGCCAAAATGTAAATTAATAATACATATTAACTCTATGTACAGCCACTTATATCTTGCCTTGTGTGAAGAAACAGGCTTTCCTATGCTGGATAAATATCACAAGGATAATGGAAAGAGACATATTTTTTAAAATGTGTGCAATTGTCTGAAAGTAATACAGAAGTAGGATCATTATCAGTATCTTAATTGACCATTACTCATAAAAAAATGTGTGTGGAAATTGCTGTTGGACTAAAAGAACAGCACTAACACTTAGTACCAGAAACAGTGGCCTTAAAATTAAAACAGTTAGACAGTATTGGTCACAAGAAGGACGTGGATGCTCAGCACGTGGGATGTATGATGGCACAGGCGGCTTGGGGGGATGAGGCCGTGGTGGCTGGGGCTGTGTATCCCAGTCTGGATACCAGTTGGCATAATCTAAAATTCAGTGAAAAAATAAGTGTTAAGACCCATCAAACTTAGCTATATTTACAGGAAAGCAACTAAGAACAATTTGATACGTACCTATGAGCTTCTCACGTTCTGTATTTTCTGCAAAGAGATCAGAAGAAGAAAAAAATGTGAGTATCATTCAGTGGTGGTTCTTAATGTAAAGAGGTAGGCCCGTGCTGGTGCCTGGCTAATTGTAATGATGATATCAATCAGTCCCGAAAACATCCTGCAAGGGGGAAGAGGCCAGGAAGAGAAAGTTCCCAACTGGTGTGGAGCTCATATTTTTTATTGAATTGAATGAGAAGCGAAAACACCCCAGCTGTATCAGGAAGAATACATGTGACAGGGGTATAAGGAATTAACAGCAATAACATAAGGAATTTATTTAAAATTGTTACGCATACCAAATTTAGGTAGTTACAGACAGACAAACATAACTACTAAATTTATCACAGGCATACAGAATCACAGAATCACAGAATACTACGAGTTGGAAGGGACCCACAAGGATCATCTAGTCCAACTCACCAGCTAATGCCTGTACAGAGACTGAACGCACACCCCAGAGTGGTGAACATAAACCTAGTTCCCTCACAAGCCACTCTGAGCCAGAAAGGACGCACAGGACCATCCAGCCCTACACCCTCCCCCGCAGCTAGATCATGTCACTAAGCTCCTCATACCATCTTTAATAAAGTTTTAATGCATTTGTAGGACTCTCTATGTACATCCTATTGAAATTGCTCATTTGCCCTATAGGAGAATATGGTAAAATGAGTTGTAAGATCTAGCACATAATTTTTAAATACTCTCTTTCTCCTCTCCCTTCCCTGAGTCTTTGAGATATTTCTAATTTTCCTGTGACACATCAGTCTGAGACTTTAAGATGAGTCAGCCAGGATACCACAAAAGGAAATAAGGGTATCAAATGCTCAATAATTTCTACAGCTGAAGCTGTCTGGAGCCGGCAAGTAAAGACCATCCCCATTAAACCTCTGTATAAAGTTTGTATTTGATTTAAGACATTGTTGCATGTCCTTTCATCTCAGTTTATTTAAAATGTTATCTAATTTGTATAGTTGTATGGAAAATGTGTTAGCACATGCTAAACAAGCAGAAAGCAGAAGTTCAATTTCCTGTTTCTACTGAGAGGGAAGAACCATACAGTGCATATTTGTTGGGGCTAAAGTTTTAGATTTGAATTCCTGATCAGACAAAAGGGAGAAAGTAGTTTAACTGATAGTTCCCCGCATCAGAAACTCTGGCTTCTACTTCTGAAAGCCTTCAAAAGTCAACTATTTCAATTAATTCCTTCTTATACTATTCTGACCAGGGTTTGGTACTGTTGCTGTGTGGTGGGCTACTATGCACTTAGTGCAAATTGACCGTATTGCCACTGCTAATTATGCGACTTCTATTTCTGTGCAATTTTCTTAATTGATCACTTTGGTCTTACCACAAAGCTTATCTACACACTTCTCATTACTGCATCTGCTGCATGGTGGTCCTGCTTTATATGGTTGTCTTGCATAATTCCCCCTGCAAAGCAGAACAATATCTTCTTAGCTGTCATTGAAAAGCTATTGGGGGGAGGGAATACCATTATCAAAAAACTGGTTACTGTAATATAGTTTGAAGTTCCTTTTAGATCAGATCAAAGATCACAGTAGCATGGGGAGCAGTTACCTGGTCACTCTTACCACTGGAAATTAATGAGACTTCCCCAGTAATACTGTATTAGTCAGTGTAAACATACAAGACTCTGCCTTTAGTCCCTGGATTATAAAAATCAAACCTGTAAAAGGTAAATGGAAATACTGCAAGGTACAAGATAAACTAGAGGACTGTTTGACTTTCATTTCTTCACGTAAATGTCTTGTTTGAAGCTTGGGTGGGGTCATACAAAGATGTAATCTTTATCAAGCAGGAAACTTGCACCTTTCTCAATTTTTCCTGCACACTGAAGTCAAAATCCAAGATCTTATTCCACCATCTGCTTTATGATAAGTATTCTCAGGTATGATCTGCTTTCCTGCTCTTTTAGAAGAGCAGGGATTTTCTGCAGTTCCAGCTAAGTCCAGCAGCTTCTGTTTTAATGGCCGTGGGAATTTTCCCTTGGAGCAGTAACATGAGGGTGTAGCCTATTCCGAAGTTTGTTACAACTGCTCTCATCGTTGTTGGCATCTGATACCAGGTCAGCTATAGGATATTTATAAAATAAATTAAACACCCCCCCCCCCCCAAAAAATCAAAANAATAAGTAACTTACGCTGGCCCATAATTACAAACAAAGTGTGCTGCTTTGGACACTTTTGAAAATTTTTCAACTGTACTGCAGAAGTGAACTGCACAGCCAACTTTGTAGCTCTCTGCCCAAACGACCTGTAGGACAAAGGGAAGTAGGTAATGCACTTTTCCAAAGACTGCCAAAGCAACAGCATTAAGGGAGGAAGGAGGAGGGAAGTATTTAATGGAAGTTTAAAACAGCTGACACAGGAGTAACATCAATAACCCAAAGGGTAGCTGAGACAAACAGCTGATTGATAGACATTTTTGCATTATCTGGCTCTGCTATAAACACAAAATTGTCAGGGGAAATTCCTTTCCACCATTAGTGGAAAGAAACCTTGGGGCTCGTAATATTTATTTTTATTACAAATAGTAGTAATTTTTATAGATAACCTTGGGGTTCATAATATATATATATTTCCAATCTCGTGCAACAATCAACTGGGGAGTGAAAAGCCCTGCTGTAATTCCTGTTCCAAAGCAGTTTATTCCAAGCTTCTACTCAGATTTTTCAGTGAAACAATTAGATTATAAACCAATGGCCACATAAAGACTCACCTGAGTGTAGTGACCACACCTGGCAGTACACATGTTAGTGCTGAAATCATAGCTGCTAACTTCATTAAACCAGTCACTGATTGCTGCATCCACAGAGAAGATGGTCGCTGTGCCAGTCCAGATGTTTTCTCCAACACGTGGGAAGGTGGGATGCATCTTCCCTGGCATTTTACGGTTGGGATTGTGTTCAAACCTGCACTTCTTTGCCCATGCTTTGGCAGTCTTAGCTAAAGCAGCATCCCAGGACTGTAGAAAACAGAGAAAATATGCTGTAACTTGTGCTGCAGTGACTTAGCTGAATTCAAAAATTTTTAAACAGAAACTTCAAAGGATTCTTTCCCCATTTTCTGCTTCTTATCCCTGCATTCAGTTTCTTTCTCTGACCTGAAATTCCTGCTCCCATGGCAATTTCTTTTTTTTTTTCTTATTTCTACCATAGTTATTGCAGGACAAGCAGGACATGCATGCACATGATTATGCATTTTACTTCCTTTCCAGCTACACAGCACTGCTGGAGGACTTGGGGAAATGACATTAACTGACTGGAGTTACCTCCCTCAGTTAGCTATCTTTTTCCTTATGTATTGCACTGAACAAGCTGAGACCTATCCACAGTCTGTTCTGATATACATTGTATTTGTAGGAAGCTCTGCTTTCCAGTCCAGATATTACTACTATCCCTACTTTTCAAACCCCGGTACATCAAAAGAAGATCAGGTGTCTAAATGAATGTCCTGGCAAATCCCTTCATTGAATACATATTCTAGATTGGAAGAAACATCAGGAGATGATAGATTTCCAACAAATCCTGTTATACAGGTTGCCTGCTCAGGAACTTTCTAATACCAAGCATCTTCCCTGTATGAAACCTGACCTGACATAAAACAGATTACTATATCTCTTGGACAGAGATAGATTACACTGAACTGAACTGAATACTATTTTTTTAGAGACGTACAGCCCTTTCCTCTGACTGAAGTTGAAATTTTTGCCAGACAAGAAATTCCATTCACATTATTAAAACTGAACAATACTGTGAAAATGTCTTTTCTATTTCCTACAATGTACTGACATATATAGTACAGAAGTTGTTAACTGAAAGGGAAAGAACAGCACAATGCAAGTGAAGCGTATGATGAGCTAAATCAGCAACACAATCTTCAATTTCAAACAGATCACAAGCACCATCTTACCATGTGAAACATATTGCTGGCTGCTGGTTTCACTTTGGATCGAAACGTGTTGTGAGCTCTCACACAGTCTTCAATGAACTTTGCATCTTCTATGTCAGGCAAGGGATATTGTAGATAAGCATGAAAGCAAGCAAAGAAATCCAGTAAGAACGACACTGAAGATGGGATTTTCATAATTCTTCAATGTTTAAGTTTTCAAACGTAAAATCCTTTAGGTGATATTGCTAATGATATCGGCAAGCATTTTTTTCTGGGTGTGGAAGCACTTGAAAATGTCAAAATAAGAGGAAGTGAAGTGAAATTGCTTAAGGTACAGCTCTATCTGACATCATTGCTGGCTGCCAAAGAGTAAAGCATGAAACAGGCATCTGCCAAGCATATTACCACACAACAACACTCCAAGTACTCTTCTGCCTTTTCTTTGAGTGTGCTCCATCGTGGTTGACTGCCAAACCATTCTGTGATATTGTAGATTTTATCTGAAGAGATGCTACAGAACAGCATTCTGAAAACCTGCATCAACTGTAAAAATTGTTGCTTTGACAAAATAAATTTCTGCTGTTCAGCTGATTTTCCAATAGTCATATCGGCTTAGTTACAATTATGTTGCAAGACAGTGCTTCCATTTCAGAATTACTCAAGGAGTAAACAGAATTAGGAAATCTGCACTTCAGCAGGATTAAAAAAAGAAACAACCAACAGGTTCCTGAACAGCAGCTTGCTGCAGAACAGACTTTCTGACCTGCTTTGGTGTGCAACAAAAATATGATTTGGAAATCTCACGCTTGAGTATGTGTTGATTCTCTCCTTCCGTAGCTACTTGCTATTACCCGCTAGCCTGAAATCACTAAAGAAGGTTTCTATGCTCCTGGAGAGCGGCTACAGGGTTAGCACTCCAACACTGCAATATTGCCCCAACATTTCTTGGGATAGTAGGATGGTAAATATTGGGATCTGTATTGTCTCACCAACTGTTCTACAAGCTGGTTGATTTTTTTTTTCAAACCTAAGCCAAATTGTACAAACATGCAAGAGCGTAAGAAGAACTGTTTTAAGAATTAAGGTCTTGTAACCGGGTTTTAGGTAGGTTTACATACAAAAAGTGTTGCAAATAGATTGTAAAATATGTTAATGGGTCTCATTCTCTGCTTGGTTTTGCAGGCCAGGCCTATATCCTGCTGAACACTCGTGGAAATTATCATTTTGGTATTGCCTTCCCTGTTTGCGTGATGACTTTTCTCTCTTAAATAATATCCTTGATTTGCTTCAGAGAGTCTTGTCATAGTCCAGACACCTAATTCAGAGAGGCTGAAGGAGCTGTAGCCCTCAACCACTATCACAGCTATACCTATTTAGGCTGTTAACATGAAGCATGTAATTAAATACTTCTCTGTGTTTATGGATGTCTGTGCATTACTAACCCTCCACACTCTCCTCTTGGTCCTGTCATGATTTGTTACCTATTTCATTAAGACAGGAGGCAAAAAAAAGGGTGTCTGTATGGGTTTTTAGGAGAGAGAAACAAAAAGGAGGCCTGTAATTACTCTTGCTGGACAGGCTTAACATACTCCTTAGAAATAAACAGCCCTCAAAGGCACAAGAGTGCTGGGCAGAGAGGGAACTGAACAAGTACATCCTATCATCTACTTTTCTTTTACAATACTTTCCTGTGCTTTGAAATCACACAGTATCACAGTACAGATAAGGCTGGAAAGGACCGTGAAGATCATCTAGTCCAACCTATAGCCCAACTAACCATCGACGTCTAGATCATATCACTCAGCACTTCATCCAGTCTTCCAGTCATCTGGGATATCACCACCTCCAGGGTTAGTGAGTCAACCACCTCTGCGGGCAACCCATTCCACATCTGGATCACTCTTTCAGTAATAAACATTTTCCTAATACCAAGCCTAAACTTTCCCTACTGAAGCTTAAGACTATGACCTCTTGTCCTGTCACCAGAGACCAAGGAGAAAAGACGAGCCCCTGCCTGACTACAACCTCCTTTCAGGTAGTTATAGACAGCGATAAGGTCACCTCTGAGCCTTCTCTTTTCTAGGCTAAATAGACCCAGCTCCGTCAGCCTCTCCTCATAGGGCTTATC
>WEKX01009958.1:7509-42052 GCA_013390025.1 Pitta sordida | reverse complement strand
GTCTCTTCTCTCTGGCTACAAGTGATAGAACAAGAGGACACAGTCTTAAACTGCATCAGGGGAGATTTAGATTGGACATTAGAAGGAACTTTTTCACAGAGAGGGTGATCTCTCACTGGAATGGGCTGCCCAAGGAGGTGGTGGAGTCACCGTCCCTAGAGGTGTTTAAGAAAAGGTTGGATGATGTATTTGGTGGCATGACCTAGATATTAGGGTAGTGTGTTATAGGTAGGATGGTGTGTTGGTAGCAGGATGGCAACAGGTTAGGTAACAGGTTTGGCTAGTTAGGTAATAGGTGATAGGTTGGACTTAATGACCTCTATGGTCTTTTCCAACCTTACTGATTCTGTGATTCTGTGATTCTGTTTGATTTGTTTTGTTCCCATGAAGTCCTTATCTGACCCTGGCCATGCTTCTCCTTTTCCAAGTTATCCAAGTGCTTACATTGGGTCATGTGAGAGGGCAAAAGCAGCTCTCTTGTTGTGCCTTATCCCACCTTCTGGTAGGAGTAATTGGTACTCGATATTTCCTGGCCTGAGGTGGTAAATGTTTTTATTCTGTGAAACAATGCATACCCTGAACAGTTAGCAAAAGCTTAAAGATCATGGGAAATGCTTAGTGCAGGTACAGTCAGTGAAAAAGCTGCTGAACTATTAACAAACCTCAAGTGTCTTGTTTAGGGTTATATTTTTCCCAGAGGTTTTCAAATGATCAATTTTGGGGTAAGATTTAATACAGTTAGGAAAACTCCCCAAATAATATGATTCTATCAAGCTGTTGCATATGGAGGTAGGAAAGCCTGCCAACAAAGTAATCGAAAGACCCAAACAACAACTGAAGCTTATGTATGAGAAATCCTTATTGCTTTCCTTTTATTTCCACTTCTTTCCTTTTGTTCCTAATAGAATTTTCATGAATGTCTGTTTTGCAATTATCAACAACTTTAATGTTAAGCAGTGTCATGCCTGGTGTAGAAAAATTTTACAAGAGGAGTTTTGGGCCCAAAGTCTTACATTGCCACATAAAATACAACTCTATGATAAATATAATATTACATTGCAATATAAAATACAACTCTAACCAGTAGGATCACCTTCAGTTTTCAAGGCATTTTACTCATTTCAAGGGCACTTTACAAGTTGAGCTTTCAACACAATATTTACAAAACTGCATTGTTACTCAGACACAAGTATCACAGATGATTCCCTGTTTTGGGGAGAAAAATGTCAAACTGCAAGTACATTCTTTAATGAATTTTGAAGTATGGTTATCCCAAATAAAACATATTTTGCATTTCTAGTACATCTACACTTAGGGAAATTCAAAGTTGACTTAAGACCTCTTAAATCAGGCAAGCAAGACTTGAAATGTCCGTTAAGATCAAAGAGAGTCGGAAGGAATATCATGTTAGTAAAGTGTTAAACAGCTAAAATTGGAGAAGGTCAGGGAATGTCAAAATTCTGCTGTGGATATGGCTAAGCATTTAAAGAGAGCTGTTCATTATTTTACATTTAAGCATATATTCATTACATCCTTTATAAAGATAACCCAGTACTGATTCAGTATAAGAATTTTAGTGAGAAATAATTTGGACCTTGCATTACATATCAGTAGCTGCAGAGGAAAGGCTGTGGTTCTCCATATATATAAGAAATGGAGTGTGCGGTGCAAAGTAATCACACCAGTTTTGAACTATTGTGGCCAATAAGTTTATAGTCTTTGCAAGTGTAAAAGAAATCACCTGAATAGCTGAAATCCTAGATATTTATATAAGATATATACCTTTTGTCAAGGTAGCTCTGTAGAGCACAAATAGCAAGATGCAATGTGCCCCTGTGAAGGGGTAACTTAAGCTTCTGCTTTCCTGAAATTCCTTGTGTATGTGTTAAAGTGAATCTCCTGATGTCTCCAAATGATTGTTACAAGTGTTAGCAGTGGGGTTTTTTACCCAGGAAGAGGTACACTGACCATAGAAGGGAGCCTGGCATCCTAGGCTATTCACGGGCCGTGTTGATGGGTAGCTGAGCTGCACAGTATCAAGTGGTGTTTATAGGACATTGAGGCCATACTCTTTTCACAGCAGCCTCTCAATGTATGTTGTGGTTGTTACAGGCAGGCACATGTACCTACTGCTATCAAGGGTGGTCTGGACACTTTGAAATAAAATTGGGAAGAGGGATAAAGCTCTCTATTTGTGTGCAGTGGGAAATTGGTTTGAGCTGAAACAAGACTGAGGTGAGGCTATTCTGAACATGAAACTGATGGTTATGCAAATGATGTATGTGTCCATAGAGAAACCAGCAGAAACCCGCATAAATCATTTTTCTAAACTTTTTAAAGAAGAAGGCAAGTAATTTAACATGAAGTAGTAATTAGATAAATGTGTAGACTCAATAATATACAGTGAAAATTAGGGAAACAGTAATTAGGTGGAGGGGAAAAGCTTAAAAATAACTAAATAAATTAAACCAGTAACTGGCCTTGAAATTTCAGGATTGAAGTTGACATTTCTGAGCCTTAAATTGATTTTCCTACCCCTTAACATTCTATGATACTATGATTCTGTGATCAGTACAGTTGTAATTGAATGTAAATTACTTTGAAGTAGTTTCTTTAAGCATCAGCATTACAAACAAACAAGTTTGATGTATTTTAACTGTGTTTAGGAGAATGCATGGGCTCAGTTTCTGGAGATCTGGAGGTCTTTCTACCTTTCCTGTACCTTGGAAAAATATGATCATTTCCTATAGTCTAGTGCTGAATCAGCATCTCTAAAGGGAAAGGACAATGTAGAGAATCTTCTGAAGTCAAAAATGTTGCTTTCAGTTTTTAACTCTCATAAGATCGTGTTTGCTGTGTATACTGTGCTGCCTTTTGAGAGCTGCAGAGTAAGTAGGGTAAAATCCAAGTGTTTGGTTACCAGACTCCAGAGAGGGAAATCTTCTGTTTTATATTGAGGTGAGGATATGGTTAAATGCAGTTGTGTCCCCTGGATCTTTTTGCAAATGGCAAATGGCATCCCTTCAAGGGGATGCAGCTGGTAAGCAAAATGCCTGTGGGTGCTCTCATCTGGATAAGAATAGTAGTAATAGGTTTATGCTTGCCTCAAGGTGATAATATGATTTAAAATAGTCAGAAGATTCGGAGTTGTTTAAGGTACAGAGACAAGGAAGCTAAAAACCAGCTATACCTGGGCTCTGCTGTTGTGGGAAGAGTCTGAGGTTAAGATCTTAAGTCTGCTTCTGGCAGTAAGCAACGTAAGTGCTTAGGGAAGTGTACAATAGCATAAAATTTAAGATATTTGCAGAATTACTGAATCACAGAATCACAGAATCAGTAAGGTTGGAAAAGACCATAGAGATCATCAAGTCCAACCTATCACCTGTTACCTAATCTAATCTAGTCAAACCTGTTACCTAACCTGACCTGTTGCCATCCTACTACCAACACATCATCCTACCTATAACACACTACCCTAATATCTAGGTCATGCTAATATTCCTATTGCACAAGACGGAAAAGTAATTTTATCCTTTTTTCCCAAAAAAAGTGTTATTTGGCCTACAGTGAAGATCCTGGTTTCCTTCCATAACTGCTCTTTGCCTTGTTCTGCAGTCCACCAACCCGGTCTTTAATTCTAGCTTTCTTCCAGGATTGTATTGCATACCTGCTTACAGGCTTTTGTCCTTGAGCTGGTCTTGAAACCCCATTTCAGAGTTCTGTACTTAATTTCCTGGATGAACTGTGTAACAAGACTACTTTTGAGTTCCTGATAGTATTTCTTATTGGTCAAGAGTTCTCATGACAAAATTTTCAAACAAAGTTTATCCAAATAAAAGTTTGGAAAATATAACCAAAAGATTTCAAACTTAATTCTGAACCACAGATCACTCTAGTGAAAAAGTGTGATTCTCTTTCTGCTACCACCACCGTCCCTACTCAGTACTCTTAGACATCCTCCAAAGAACCCACACCTGTAGCAAAATGAGGATAGAATTAATGGTGAACACCTTTGTGAAATGTCATAGCTATAAATGAGGATTAGAATGAGCAGGGAGACTAATCTGAAATGCATTAGGGATGCAAAGAAATTTAAATCCTATTTTGACTTGTATACAGTTATACCTCCTCATTTGCCAGAAACGGGTCATGTCAGAGCTCTCACGAAACGTCAAATTCACAAAGAATTGCAGGTCATTGATATGCATGCAGGCCATGCCCGTTGCTCCAGCCCCCGCCACTCCGAAGCACTGCGGACACTTTTCCGCTCCTCCCCACAGGCTCTCTCAGCACAGGGGAGCAAAGGGAACTGTTTCTGAGCCCTTTCTGACTGGGGAGACCCTCATGAGAATCCCTGGGCTTCTGTTTGGCAATGCTGCCGCTTCTGCAGCCGGGGCTGGGCTGCTGCCACGGCGCATGCTCGCACTGCCCCACCAGGCCGCTGCTCCCGGCCCTGGTGCTGGTGCCCGTGCCGTCCTAGCCCTGCGCAGCGCGGGCGAGCCGCAGCTGTGGCAGTGGAGTTGACATGTCCCACCACCTCTGCGGCCAGCCCCACTTTCTTGGGGCACTTCCCTTCCCCACCTGTAGCCATGGAAACAGTAACACACGCCCAGGGTCAGTTCCCCGGCTGCGCTTAGAGTAACGGGACAGAGTGACTTGTGGCCCTCCCCACGGGGTTGGGCCAATCCAGTCTCACAGGGAGCGCCGGCACCGCCCGTCAGTGGAGCAGAGGCACTGCGCATGTGTTGGCCGGGCAACATCGCAACTCGCTGAATCAGAATTGCAAGAAAAATTCCTTGCAAATCAGTGAGGTCACAATGGAGGGGTCGCAATGCAGTGAGGATATACTGTATCTCTTTTCACCTCTGTTTGCCCTTCTTTGTTCTAGAAGTTCCTGTTCTCTAGCTTTTGCTAATTTTGCTTTTAGTAGTGGTCATTAACGATTTAAGGATCATGTTTCACCTGCAAGTGACCAGTGATGGGTCTTAATTATTCTGTTTTCTTGAAGTACTTGTTCCGATTCAGTGACTGTTTACAGACATTTTCCCTTTGTTTGCTTTAAAATATTCATGTTGCAACAATTTATTTGGAGAAAGTGTTTTAAATTTTTTTTTCCCAAATTTTGGCTTGAGTTTTATTATTTATATTTTCCCATGGTGGGTTTAGTTGAGTGACAATGAAACTTTGCACAAATACTTTCTTATTCTTGAAAGTTGTGTCTAATTAATCTTTCTAAGTTTTTTCCCCAAATAAGAATTGAAATGTCAAACAAATAATTTTTGTGCAGAAGTATTGAAGCATGCTTTGGGTAGTTTGAAGTAGAATTAAAATATACAACATGTACTGAAAATTTAATTTTTGGATGTAGGAAAGGAAATTTGCCATGTGCTTTTGAAGATATTTTCTGATCTTCTGAAACTACATGTCTTGTATGAAAGAACAAGTTTTAAAATAAGCATAACAATTTATTTTTAGTTGTCAGTGTGTTTATGAGCTAATTTTAAGATCAGATTTTCAGTCTTCTCTTATTTTTTTACTTTTAAATCCAGGTGCTTAAATACTACATTTATAAGTATTGTCAGTAAAAATTACCAGCTTTGTGGTATAATGCAGTATAATTCTGAATCACATGATACTGTCAGTTTTCATTTAAAATCAACTTTTTCAAAACTTATTTCTAAATGAACTTAATCAGATTAACTTCATTTAGTCACATCTGTTCATGATTGTTTTCCCCTTTTACTAGCCATACAAATCATGAAATTAAGCTAATTATATACCATTATCAGCTGCAAAGACTAGTTTCAGTTTTATACCTTTTAATTCCCTGCAGGAGATTAGGGCTTGTTTTTTGTTAATATGTAAAGTGCAGTAACTTAAATGGATTTCCCCACAGTTATTGCCAAAAGGATTAACTAGTTTATTATTGTTCTCACTATTGCAAATTGGTTTTAAAACATTACATTTTATGATGTTTCATTGATGGCAATGCTTGTCATGCTATTGAGGAACATTTTCCAAATACAACTGCTATATGGTAGTAATTGTCATACAGCTATAAAGCAAAAGAAATAATAATCCTGTCAGAGCATTTATTGATGGTAACATCTAATTTTTATCTCCTCTGCTCCTCCCTCATATTTGGGGGACTTGGGCATACTGGCTTCACACAGGTGATGATGAGCAGAGTGATTGGTTTCACGAAAATGAGTCTGGTGGCGCATGTGGAATTACAGCAGTCATTCCATGGTGGGACCAAGAAGACTCCACAGAACTAGAGAAAGATCCAGTCTTTGAAAGTATCTTAACTGGTACTTTCTCTCTTATGTCCCGTTCAGGGAGGAGAGGTAAGTAGGCAATGAAGCAAATGCAAGCTGTACAACCTTGGGTACAGGAGAAAGATACCAACGCCTCATACAAAATATATAAAATGTGGACAAGAACTTGGAGTACCAAGTTTGTTTTCTTGAACTAATTAATTTTTAGGATAGCATTAGGCAGAAATAATTTTTAAAATGTCACATACTAGAAAAGTCAGGAAGTGTAAAGAAACTCATTTTGATGGTCTGCTCTTCTATTTGTTGTCTCAGTGTTTGCATTGAGAATTATTAAGCTTTATCCAAAATGAAACTTCATAATCCATTTTGTTCCTGGCTTCTGTGATAATGTATAGAATTCTATACAAATCATTAATTCAAAGGCTGGAAAGACTAGTGTTACTATCTACTTTGCTTTGCTTTGTGGTCAAGCCATAGTGTTTCTAAAGAAGAGGACAGGGTTTCTTCAGAGCAAGGATTGCAACTTAGAAAATACCCTTTCTCTTTATTTCTTTAAAACACTTCAGACAACTGTGGATCCAATGTGACCAGTGGTAAGTTCTGCCAGCGTTGGATTGCATTTACAGCTAGGAGCCTGCTCTTGTCTGAAGATTGAAGTTGTCAGATCTTGGCTTGCTCCCAAAAAATTTTGTTGTACCTTCCCTCTGCCACAAAGATCTCTCTTTCACATTGAAATTCTCTATGAGCAGGGGTCAAAACTACTCTGTACACTGGAAGTATTGAATTCTTTCATCAGGGGTCTTTTCTAGATATTTGAAATTGTTTTTAAGGACTTGGTCTCTGCATATTTACCAGATTCAATATTTTATAATGAAATTGTAAGTGATGCAAAGATCACTTTCCTACTATACTTCCGTATGTTCTATTTATGCATCCAATTGTGCATGGAACCAGGATGGAAGTATGAATAGCTGCAGAAAGGTTAATTTTCCTTGCAACTTATCTTTTCCCTCGCTTTTCCCATTCTATACTCTTTGTTTCCACCAGTGCAAATGTTTGAGTATAACAGGATGTTTTTATTTAACTGAATTCATATTTATAGATTGGATTAAAAATCCACTTTAGTACAGCGGTGAGTGTCCCCACCTGCCATGAGGGAGACCAGGGTTCGATTCCCGCTGGGTAGGCAGTGGTGTGGTTTAAGAGTTGGACTCGATGATCCTTGGGGGTCCCTTCCAACTCACAATAATCTGTGAATCTGTGAGTGTAATGGTGAATTTTATTGGAAGTATTCTTAAATCAATTCATACTTCTCTTTTGTAGGTTTTCAGAGTAGATGCAGTCATCTTCATGGAATGCCAGCAAGAAGCATAAAAAAGGCTTCAGGAAACCAGAATGCACTGGTAGGTGTTTTCATTATTGTAAGCTAATGAGCACTGTCCTGAGGGTTTTTTTTAAAAAATCATGTTCCTCTCATATTTGTGCCCTAATGGTGTAGGTGGATAATGGAATGGTAAGACTATGGTGCCACTGCTGCCTGACAATATATTTGCTCCTTTTAAAGGGACCCTGACTCTCCTCACTGCAATTCTCTGTAATGAAATATTTGTGTGTGCTCAAATGGCAGAAAGAGTCTCATACTGTTTTCAGTATTTGTTTTGAATTGGGTGAAGGAAAAGTTTTTCAGTGCAGGTATGTGCGTTTAAGTTAACATTTTCAGTACTGTATATTTTATGTGTATATGAAAACAATGAAAATCAAGCCAAAGCTATTTTTTCTGATAAAAAAATATCTAGAATGCAGTGTGGTAGAAATCTGATTTATTTAATGGTTTTTCTCTCCTGAAAATCTGCTTTGAAAAATGTGTCCTTATTCTCTTTTGTTTGGTCTGACATTTGTGTGGTCAGGGGAAAAGGGTACATACAAAAAATTTAAAGCAAGTTAATGATGCAACTATCATAGACATCATGCATTTCTTTGGATGGAGCCTGTTCTAAGACTGTAACAAATGAGGTGTTTGAGGGTTTTTTGTGCCTTCAGCTTTAGGAGCAATGCTTATAATTGAAGGGAAAAATTCCAACTCTCCTTGCAGTTTTGTACAGTCCAGTAATTTTTTCTAAAATAAGTTTCTAATGAATTTTTATGACTTTTTTCTTTGAAGGAGGCATGAGAAGAGAGATTCGGCTGTTCAAATTAAAGTGTTAAATTGTAGTAATTGCAGCACACTTTCTTATCAGGATAGTGTTTGCAAGAGGAAGAGAATGTGGGAGATCCTTTATCAAGTGCAATAAACATAGGCCAGGACAGTAAATACTGCAAGACGAATGCTATTTATTATTTGAAAATACTAAATGTTTTCAAATGTGTATTAACTTGCCTAAACAACATAAGGTACTTCTGAGAAATATAAGAGTTACTGTATATGGACAGAATAGAAAGGAACTGCTGGAAATTTAACTCTATTTGAAGAGGGAAGGTTTTTATAATAGAAGTCCCTGTCTGGTAATTGCCATTTGTAGCTGAATAAGATGCTTTAAAACCTTGGCCTGTGATCTCTGTGTTAGTGGTTGTGAATTAGATGAATGCTATCTAGTTCTTGGTTTCCTATCTACCTATTTTTATTTTTGGTTCAGTGCTTGCTTGAGCATATCTGGGATTTGTAGCCCATTTTCTAGGCTTATTGCAATTTCACTCTGGTATTTTATAGAAGCTATTATAACTGATAGGTTAGCTTCATGGTGTTGATGATACATGGCTTAACTATCCCCAAACCTGCCTTTTCCTCTAAATTGTAAAAAGGTGATTAAATTTCAATTGATGAAGATATACTGTGAATGCATATATATAATAAAAAATCCTAATGTTTATTTTCTGCTACGCTTTCTGGGTTGTCCTTAGGAGCCCATTTTGTCTTCCAGTCATGATCTCCCATATATAAAGATGGTATCATAGTTCCATTTATAACAAAAATCCAAGCCAATCTACTAAGGACTGATAATTCAGTTACATCCAGTTATTAAATATATCATTTACATAATGTTGTGTAAGAAACTTGGCATGTGAATGTGGGTTCTAAGACACTATGTTTAGGCAGGAGTGCATATATAGAATGGATTTGCGGTTAACTCTGCAGATGCAGTTTTCTGACCTCCTTAATGACTATTTATGTTTGTGGACACATCTGCTGCATCTGTCTTTGCAAATGTAGCTATATAAACCAGAGCTCTTGTGCTTCCTTTTGTCAGTGATTGCTTCTTAAAGAAAATCTTCTTTAGATACTTCAATTCAATGATAAAAAAAAGGTAATTTAATACCTGTGACATCTGATAACAGAGAACAAGAAGTAATTACTGCTATTAGATGGTAACGGTGGAGAAGAGCAAGAATGGTTTTAGAGAGATTAATATCCTGAGGAAAGAACACTGCAGATTCAACTTATTGAACAGAATTGTGGTGTGAATTAATTCTGTTTTAACTATGAGGAGTCTGATGTGTGTATCACTGCTTTGCACAGTCTTGAAATGGAGACAGAGTAAAAGAGTTTCCTACTGAGATACACTTCCTAAAGGACACACATGGTATCTTGCATTAAGTCTAAGGATGTTTGTGAATATGAGCATATAGTTAACCCTTTGCATACAGTTGTTGTGTACTTAAACTTTATTGAAGAGTTTGGTTGAATGTTCACAATTATAGTGCCGGTGAAGCCTTGGAGGGAAAGGAGAATGAACATCTATGATAATACAGTTGGCCCTCCAATACCGCGGTATTGTGGGCCTGGGTGCCCCCCTGTGCAGCCCTCCGTCCGCATAGAATGGCAGCTCATTAATATGCAAATTTGCTCCGCACCCTCACACCACCCCCTGGCACTCTGACGCTGTTTCAGCACTGCCCTGCTGTGTGTCGATGTTTGTGTCGGCGCCTCCCAGTGCCCGCGGCCACCCCATGCTGGGTAAAACCCCTTTTCCACTCAGATGGGAACACTGATGCAAAGAGCCACCCGCGCTGCTGTCCTGTTGTCGCTCCAGGTGTGTAGACTTGGTCTCTCCATACTCAGAGTAGATGTCTACCTCGAGGAAGTCTCAGACACCACGTCTAACCTGAGAGTGTGTAAATCTTTCATAACTGCACGAAGCCTCTTCGCTGGGAGTGGGGCAGGCACGCCGCCGGGGGTACATGGCATGGTCACCTCCCTCCGAGTGAAGCCGGGCAAGCACGGTGCGGGCAGATCAGTGCACGTGTGGGGGTTGATTTGAATATTCATGACTAATTTGAATATTCATGGCTGCCAGTTCACGCAGGCGCAATCATGAAACAGGCCTCCTTAATCACTGAAAAATCATGCTGCATAGAGGTGAAGCCGCCATCTGGGATGCAAGAAGTGGAGGGGGCTTACTGTATCTTGATATATAATCATCCGATTTCAAAAAGTGTTTAATGCCTGTCTGTGTATCAGGCCAAGAGCATGAATATTACTTGTTATAGACCAAGGAAACTGGCGGTTTGTCATTTTCACAGCACAGCAGGAGCTGAATATCAGAGGAGGAAGGCTGCTTTTTGTGGACCAGTTAGAGAACTTTAATTGGGAGTAACCGTAGCCGGCACATCGGTTCTGTCCAGGGCTGCTCTTCTACCTGTTCCTTACCTAATTCTAGATACAGTTTCTTTCCTGAGATAGGGAGACACATTGTAGCATTTTGTTTAACATATCTGTGTGTCCTTTATTCCTGCCTGGATTCCTTGTCTGGGCTGGAAGCTGATAGGTGATTTCCCTGGACTGAAGTGCAAAAAACATGACCAATAAAAAAAAAGATGCTTCCTTTTGACTGCCAGTTTTTCCATCCATCAGCCTTGTGCCATGGGGTTTGGTTTCATTATATTAAAGACAGCCTATATTAAGTTTTATGCTCCTAGATTGATTTTTTTTTGCACAGCTGTAGTGTTGAGCTTGACTATACATAGCTGTAATTATTCAAAATGTGCTTAAAGAATGAAAGCTACCTTTCCAAGACCTGTTATCTGAAGGTGTCTGGATTTTCTGTCATATCCTGTTGCTCTTTTTCAAAAGTTCAAAGATAAAAGAGCTTTTCTCCAAAAAATTGTTGACAGATTACTGCTCTATTGATATGAGAAGATGCATTGAGCAGTTGTGCTTTTTTAAAATGCTTTCAAAATGTACAATCAACTCAAACATTTCTGCTTTGAAGTTCTCTGTAATAGCAAAGTGTTTTCAGAAGCCTTTTTCTTGTCAAAATATTTTGTAACTTGAGTAAAATGTTAATACATAAGAAACCTTGCTATAGGTCTAAGGAATGTTTCCTTAAAGGGTAATTTAGGTGTTGTTTTTATAATATTGGTCACAAGCCTCTTCATTTTTTTTTTTACATTGGATACAGTTGGATAAAACAATTCAGTATCAGTAAGCTGCTTGAAAAACTTATCTGTGGTGTATTAATTAATTTCTTCATTGAATGACTTTTTGTTATTTGGAGCTACAGTCTCTGTCAAATTACGCAGAAATGTGATAGTATTATTATTAGTCCGCCTTTCTGCCTCCCGTCGGGGCTGTCCACAGGAGCATGGGCCAGCAGCAGCTGCACAAGGTAAAAGAGCTGGTCGAAAGAGCTGCTTGCTCTCCATGACCTGCTCCTGCTGCCGCTCCTCAGTGATGCACGGTGCAGGGGTGGATGAGCGGGAGGAGCTGGCAGCAGCACCAGAGGACAGACGCATCCCAAGGTGGGAGCGCCTGCAGCCCTGCTCCTCCCCTCACCCGCCCCACACAACCTAGAACAGAGCCCCCAGCGCTGTCCAGTATTGTCTGTTTCAAGTGTTTCTGGCACGGGGATAAACATCTACCTATAACCAAACTGTACATCCTGCTGGTGCCTAGGAGCAGCTTTTATTCTGGGCAGTGCGAGCGCTTCCACCACCAGCACTATGAATCGGATTGTGATGTAAGCAGCCTGTGACACTCGGTGCTAGTACACACCAGGCTATGTCACTGATATGTTTTGGGGGGGGTTTCCAAGAATGCAACAGTACCGAGATGAGGTTTTTTCCCTTTTTGGATTTCCCTTTAATAAGTTTTCATTATTTGTTTGTGGTGGGGGTGGTGCTGTGCCCATAGCTGAGCTGTGGTGCCGAGCCAATGACTCCTCTCCTGCCTGCCCGGGAGTGCCTTGGGGTTAAACTTCCCCTGCCCCGCTACCCATGGGTCCTCAGGTGCGGCGGCTACTGTCCTCTGCCAACCCTTGGTTGTTAGATGCGCTGGCTACTGTTCCCAGATACCTTCCCATCATCAGATGCACTGTCCCCTATCCCAGCACCCCCTGCTTGGTTGTCAGATGGGGCACTTGCCAGCACGGCCCCTCTGCCTCCATGCTCCCCGTCCGGCAGCATTCACAGTGATGATGGCGGTTCCCCTGTGAAACTGAAGGGCACATGGTGACTCCAGTGGGCGGGGCCAATTTACCTATTCATGAACTCATTACATATTCACGCATTGAGTGAGATCATGGCATCTGTGCATGCGCATGGACCCTCAGCCTGCTGAAAAATAATCCACAGTTAGTTGAAACCGTGTATTTGTGGGCCACGAATATGCGGGGGTTTACTGTAGCACCAACGGTGGTACCCATACGTAAGGCGCAGTTGGTGTTTATTGTGCTTGTTCAAAGCAGAGCAGTGAAATTACTGGGTTTGTCTGTATAGATGTCATTTGATTTCTGTCATTTATGAGAATCTGAATGGTTTAATCAAGTCTCTTTTACAACCTATGTTTACTTTAACTCAGTGAGTTTTGCGTCACCAGAAATTGCCTAATGAAAATCTTTGATCATCAAACCAGTAAACAGGCATAAATAGTACCACAATATTTGTCGTGTTTGAAGCTGCAGTTCATTAGCCACATAGAATCTACAAATAAATCAAGTAACAGATGTTTAGATTTCAAGAAATCTAAGTTTGTTCATTTTTTTATTGGTTCTGTTACATAAGTGTACAATCCCTGAGACATAATTAAAATAGCTAGAGAAATTCTCAGCTTGTTTGTAGTAGTCGTAAAGGCACTAACAGGGGAAGGTGAGCATATGTGTTTTTTATTCTTTCCTCTGTACCACTTACCTTGTATGTTAGAGCATAGAGTCTTGAACTGAGTCCTGGTTTCATTCCTAGAAAATTTATGACTATCAGGAACAAATAGTTTGAATGCATCAGGTGATTAACAGCTTGTAGAGGTAATAGTTGTTCTTTATCAGCAAAATGAAGATATTTTGTAAGTATAATGACTGAGAGGCTCTGTTTGTGCCCCAAAGCTCACAATGTTTTTTCTTGATGTAGTTTACCTGCTGTGACAATCGAAACATCCCCTTAAAAGATTAACTTCTGTCTAGCTAAAGTGAATGTAGTGACTTAGGCCCTTCTCAGACTTTCAAGTCCAGTGTCAAAACCGACATCCTACTTCAGCGAAATAGTTGCCCTCCAGCATTAGTCTAAGAGATGCCAAATGTGCTGCTTAGTTTTTTAAATGCATTTTGTGGTTTATTCGTGGTGACAAGTGCTATGAACTGTTAGTCTAAGCAGTATTCTTTGTAATTCACCTCATCCCAACTGCTCAAATGGTAGTCATCTACAATTTTGCTTAAGTTGATTTTAAAAGAGGACAAATAGCATTATGATATCCATTTAATTCTTCAGTTAGTGTCTGTCTTGAAAACATATTTAGTACAGTTTTATGTCAGTTTTATTTCTTACAGATAATAAGTACCTTAAAAACTTTTGACCTCGAAATTTGAGGCAGTGTAATTATTCCTCTTGTTTTCTGCTGCTTATCAAAAGAAATCACTTTCTAGCGCGTGGCTGCATAAAATGTTTCTTCTGCAGACCTTTGGAATTTGCTTATTTTGACTTAGTAGGTCCCTATTCATTCTTTGCTGTTTTATGTTTTAGTGCAATTCTAACGGAAGGAATCTATCTTTAAATGTTACTGTTCTTAATACATTTTCTGCAAAAATTTCACTCGGTTGTGTCTCTTCTTGAAATTTCTTAATGGCTCAATAGCAGTGTTTTGAAGAAATAAGGGCAGAGTCAATTTAGGAGTTGTATTTCATTGTACTGAGCTTGACGAGAGAGTTGATCATTTAATGCTGAGAATAGATAGAAAAACGTGTAATAGGGAAGGAAGGAACACTTCTGCATATACTGTGGCTTACCTGATAAGCAGCATCTCATCTATGCTGTAATAACATCATAAATGTCAGGTAAATCATGACAGTGGTTTCAGCTAACACATTGTTTAGCATTTTTTAACTGAAAGCAAGTACCAGATCATTTGTTTTGTTCGCTAGTTCTGTTCTAGCACTACTTAATGTAATACATTTGAAAAAAATTTTGTGTGAAAAGTGATCAATAGAGTTTAGCAGTTTACCTTTTGAATCATTACTGTCAGACAGTAATGGGAAATTAGAATATTTTTATCTTGTTTGATTTATAACAAAAGCAAAAATTCAAACTCCAACTTAAAATTTTTGGGTTTTTTATGTATACAGTCTGAGTTCACATGGCTTGTACCCAGAGTTAGAGGTAGCGGTAAAAACAAGGAATTAAACTGTATCTTTAGTGTTCTCTCCAGCAATTCATCATGGAAATGCATATATGTATCAAATTACTTCAAACTAGAGGATAGAAAAAAAAGTAGGAAACATTCGTGATGTAGTGTGTTGAAGCTGATTTGGCAAAAAGAATTATTCTGCTTCTTTTCTAATGTGAGAGATAATATGGGAATGGAAAGGTACTCCTTTGCCATTCTCTATTATTGTTGTGACTGCAGTTAGTCAGATGTAGAGACAGTGTTCTGTAGCCTGTTAAATAGTCATAAAGGAATGGAGTGAACCACATTTGTGGTAGCCTAACTTATGTGTAACTTTGCTGGAAAATGACTTGTTTGCTATCATTTTGTTTCTTGAGATAAGAAAATCAAATGTGCATATTGACATTGTAGTTTAGAGAAGGAAAAAAAGTACTCAAAACTTCTCAGGGACTTCCTCTTCTAGTAGTTACCTGATAGTCCTGATAATGGTATTTACAGCAACTAAGCATGTAACTGAATACAGAAGTTTTTCGTTACAGAAATGTAAGCTTTGTTTAATGTGGTTCTGCAACTCATTCAATTTGAAGATCTGTTAGAAGTGAATGCTTTCTTGAATATATTTATTCAATATCAGAGACAGCAATGCTAACTTTAAATAAATGGTAATAAGCAAACCTGGAATGGAGAGGTCATTCCCTGAAGATAATAATAAGACTGAGTTGTGAGGTGAGTCACAGGAAAACTCAAAGCTCCTCTGGTTAGTCATCTCTTGATATTTTGGGAAAGTCCTACATAAAACATTGGTATGATGTTTTTAAAAGCATAATGATCTCTGTTTTGGGTGTACTTGAACCGCTTGTCCAGTTACAAAATTACCTATTTTGTACATATTTACATATGTATATGTACATATACATAGGAATAAAGAGAACAAAAAGAAAAGGTGTATTAACATCAGCAGTTGCAGCTGGAGTGGATCAAGAGTGTATTGGTCCTGGCCTATTATTTACTGTCCCTTCAACTAGGACATAGAAGCTGCTTTTTTAGACTGTTTTCAAAGTAGAGCGTAACCATTGTAACTTATCAAGTGAACCCTTTCAGTGCAACAATTTTGAGAGCTACTCAAAATCTGCTCCACTCTGCCGCTTGCAATTTGACTCAGCAAACTCTTACTTGCTTCTGATCAGATTTTTGCTGTGTACAGTTTTTCCTTTTCTCACAACTAACTTTAGATAGTCCCTCACTTGACAGCTGATTTTAAAACCTGCATTCACAAGTATGAGACTAGGGTTTTGTAGGTAAAGGAAGAAACTTGTCCGAAGTTCAGAGAAGTGAAAATTGTTTATATGGCAGCCATTTTTCCTTACTGCTAGCTGATGGGAATACTGTGTTGCAACTATCAAGCTATAAACACTTGTGAAATTCACTTTAAAGAACATTAGATAAAATAGATCCCATTTCCTTTTCTCCCTGGTCCCCTCCTGCTGGATTGCTTAGTTTTAAAGCCTAATTTTACAAACCTAATCAGATAGATTTACAGGTTTACAGTAGGTTGCATTTTTATTTTCTGAAGAATATGGTCAAACTGGAGAAAAATCTTTTTCCAGTTTTCTGTCACCCTGTTATGCTATGAGAAAGACAGCGTAGGTATGGCAATTGAGATTTTGTTGCCATACTGCTTTTCTTGTTTGTGTTTCTTAAAAGCCTGGAATCTAATTGTTGGTGTAGATCTAAGGCAATTTAAGACTATTTGTGGTACCTAAAAGAACTTCAAGAACATTGCCTGTTAGAAGATACTCTAAACTCACTTCTCTATGCAGTCAAATATAGCATTTAAGCAAAGATAGGAAATGGCTGCATAAAAATGAGAGGACGGCATAAATAAAAGTTGGCATTTCAATATTAAGTTGGGCATAAATATTATGAAATATATTGTTACATGTTGTTCAGGAGAACAGAACATTTAAGTGTATTTTATCAGATTATTGAGAATAGATATTATGTAAGATGTGACTATTACAAAGTTTAAAAACTCTGAAGGATTATTTAAGTTTTCTTTGTACACAAATCAATACGTTTATAAAATTAATTCCCCTGTATCAGTGATGTATATGCATGTTTTCTTTCAGGTGTCATGTTGGGGAGGATTGGTTTAGGAAAACAACTTCATTTATGTAGGGTATTTTACTGGATTTTATATTAAATATTACTAAAATGTGGAAAATGTTTTAAAAATATTTGGGGGTTGATGGATTGGTACTCTTCAAAGGGAAACAAAACACTAAATATTTCTAATCCTGCATTATTTACCGCATGGGTGGTTAAATGCTACTTTAAGCCCCATAAAATTAAAAGAGAGAAATCTGCCAACTGTAGCAGGAATTGGATTTAGGAAGAGTGGTACAGAGCCAAAATATTGCTACAGAATTAAATGTCAAAAATCTTCTTTAATAGTAGATATATAGTTCACAGTGTCTGGTTATGATTAATACATTTAATCTAAATCACTGAAAGTTGCTCTCTCCTTTTCCATAAAATACAATAGGACACAAATCAGTTTTACTGTAGGTGGATAACAATTGGAAAATAATGCATCTTCCCGCCCAATAAATTGTCAGTTATACCTTTTAACTAAAATCGATTCATCTTTCCAAAATTTATTACAATTTCTAATAATAAATCTTTTCAAATGTTTATTCATTTGCTTTTTTGATACATTTGTGCCACTTTTGCTATGGTCTAATGTTTTTTCTTTTGATTCATTGTAAATTAGAAAATCTATTTTGAGTCAATTTTCTAGTTAAGAAGTTAAAATCTATAACCCAGCCATTTTTTCATAGTCTCCTTTGCACATTTTAATACCCTTGAACTTAGATACAATCCAGTAAATTCTGATCAGAAGGTGATTAAAAGACTTTTCACTGCAACTTCTTGACTGAGGGCCAGATTCATAAAACAAGTACTTATGAGATCGTTAGCTGCTTTTCTCCTGCACGTCTCCCTGAGTCTAAGAGGAAGATTTAAACAATTATAGCAGATGAACAGAGACATAGATTTTGGTCAAAGTTTTTAATGCGGGCAGTCAGAATTGCCCTTGTGAATTGAAACCCGGTGGTGACCAAAGAGGGTATGACAAAAATCTCATTTTGTTATCCCTTTATAGCAGTAATACTACAATAGTACTTTTGATCACTAAAGCATCCTGTGTGTGTCCCATTTTCTGTGCCATCTCTAATTATCTGATGCTAACCTCTTCAAGTGGACTCCTCTGCCATATCATATTCTTAAAGCAGCATTTTTTAAGAAGAAAATATTTTAGAAGAAATTTTTCATCTCTTTCTCTAATGATTGATCTTCTAATCTCCATTGTGAAATTGTGTTCACTGTTCAGCAGTTTCCTGCTCTGTATATAATAAAAGCTGTCAGACAGGGATAGTCTTATTTTTTTTTTTAAATCTCCCAATAAGCATATTTCTTGTTCTGATCCAGTTAAAAAATGTGATCTTAGTCAGATTTCAATCAAGAATTATGTATGAGAAGGTATGTATGTAGCCCTCTCAAACTTTTTAGGGTAGAAATGTGTTTTGTTTATAATATAAACGTCAACATTGGCATAATAGAGGAAGAGGGGTAGAAATGTTTCAAACATAACCATGAAGAATATTGCATTCTTAATTTGAACTTGATCTACAGTATCACATATTGGCAAATTTGTGTAGCTGAAAGCATCTTGGGCCTTAAAGTGATTGATTTCAAGTTAAAAAAATCATTTATGCGGATGGATTGGAATTCATTAATTTTACTAATTACACAATGAAGAAAACAGATGTTTTCTTAGTCAAAGATCAGGCTTTAATTGCAGGTCTTACCTGCTCATCTAAAAATAGTGTCAATATGTTCATCTCTCTCTCTCAAAGTTAATTTCTTATTTTTGTATGGAAGTATGACTCTGCTGCACATTTTAGACCTTACTCTAATTATGTACAAATACAAATCTGATACTTAGAGTAGTTATTGAGTACTCTTAAGTTACAATGCATGTATTTAGAAAATTATTCAAAACTAAGGTGGGGAAAAATTGCCTCTTTAAAATGTCAAAATCAGTACTACCCAGTACTACCGTATTTTCAATTGTAATAGTGTGTTGCAAAAATAGACAAAACCACTTGCAAGAGAGCTGAGTTTCCAGCAGTGATATAAATCTGTGTAGCATCCATTTAGGACTCTTATTCTGAGGTGTGTAGTCGGTAGGACTACGACCTTCATGAGAAAGGCAGAGTAAGCTGCCGCAGAACTAAAGGAACAACCTAAAAGAGATATTGTATAGGCTTGTTTTCTGCTTTAGGAAATCACTATGACTGTTGTCTGTTTTAATTGGTTTAAATATTTGTTACTGCCATGGGGCAGTGGAGATCACCTAACTAATACTGATAATTGACAAGATTCGGCAAGACATTACCATTGGATGGAGCATTTGCAACCGGCAGCCTGAAAATGTATGATCCATAGAAAGAGTGACTATTTTTGCCATGTTCTTCTATGCTTGGAAGAGGCACATGAGGAAAGAAGCTAGCACCACATCAGTAAGTGTGGCTGGTGTAATGAATATTTAATAAACTCATGCAATTCTGTAAATTAACTCAGAAATGTAACAATTGTCATATTGAAACAGTGTGATCATTTTAACTTTGTGTAAATAAACTATATAACTTCAAAACATCATTTTCTCAGTACTTCATTATACTGTGCTGTCTCAGGCTTTACTGTTGCCAGGATGCTTTATTTATTTCAGAAAGTGCATTTGTTGCATGAAAGAGAATTTTCTTGTCTTTTCAGTAGAAATGTCTTTTCTTCAATATTAGAACAGTGAACACAACTTCTTAAAAAAAAAAAATTGAAATGTGTGTACTGTAAAACAAGGCAAAATGACAAAACAAGCAGAATCAATATAAGCTGTTAGTATCAAACTCCAGTAGTTGTCCAGATGTTCCATTACAGTCTTTTCTTTCTTTTGGATGTTATGGGGTGGGGAATGGTGCTTTCTGAAAGGAAAACTGCTTGGGTGTTTTTTGAGGATGTTGTTCAGGGGAATTATTTTGCGTGGTTTTTTTTTCTGTGGAGGGAGATTTGTATCTCATTTGCATATTTCTGGGGAGTTACTACTGCAGGTGGTATGATTAGAACTCCTGAGCAGTCGCAACAGACCCAAAATCACTCACGAACACCGAGAACTTCAGTATAAAGTTATGTTTCCTACCTGCTTTTAGTTATGGTGATGTATGGAGAGCTTGTGGGACCTTGGAGAAGTAGATCCTTAATCATTTAGTGGTCTTTTACTGCTAAATTAATAGATATGAAACTGCTTTGTTGTTATATTGCATTCATTATATCTGTAGTCTTGTAGTTTACTGTGTAGTGATGATGAAAGTGGAAAATATTTTGAAAGAGAGCCTTCAGTAAAATGCTACCAAATTTATCCACGATTGTTGCAGATTATCAATATACTCTTTGTTGCTGGTTCTTTGAGAGAAACTGTTGACCTTTCAATTACTGTGTGGTTTTTTTCTGTTCAGAAATTCTGTATTTCTTTTGGATGTGTTTCTTCTACAGTTATTGCGTAAGCAAAGACACTTAATCTCAAAATAATTGAAATGGGAACCTTGCAATGTGAAGAAAGTGTTTGAATGAGTAGCTCTCAGTGCTTGTGGCAAACTATTTTAATAGGATACTAAATGATGTTATACCACTTGCTTTCCAGTTTTGCCTTTGTTGCTGTGAAGATCAACTGTGGAAGTATTATTTTGAAAGGAGATTAATTCTTACCACCTGTGCATAGGAGTGTTTAGGGAACAGGTGGATGTTTAGACACTCTTGCTTTGGAAGGTAAATCATATCCTTGAGGTATTGTCCACTCTGCAGTCTGTGGTTTTCACAGTGTGTTAGCAAGTGCACCTATTTCTTACACCTTCAGAAGAAGGCTTTTGTGTCTACCTTAACCTAAAGGGAGACAGAAGACTGCCTAGAGATTCAGGTACATCTGGTGTCTCCTTTTTTTTCTGAGTTGCTGCAGGAGCTGAAAGTGGCCAGCCGTGCTGTCAGCCTTCTCATAGCCCAGAGGTCTCAAATGGCCTTGACTTGCGCAAAATAGATTATTCCAGTAGGGTGACAGAGCTGGTCGGCCGTTAAGAGAGCTAATCAAAGCAGACACAAACCCAAGTATAATACTGGTTGTTAGAAACTCTGCTGACATCAGACTAATTAAATGTAAACACCTAAAGCATTCATTTTTTTCTTTATCAAAATTATCAAACTGGTGAAGTGCCCAAAGCTGAGGAGAGGTGGGACTTTTTGACCTCACTTAACCTTTCTAGTATAACTAAGAGGATTTGTCTTGGCAGCCCCCTCTCCAAGGGGAAAGCATCAAAACCATTAATGGGCTATCCTTTGGCAAAATGCCTGGCACAAAAATTCAGAGCAGACTTTTTAAAGCTTTGTGTGCTTTCCTTAGTACACATCTTCTGACTGAGTGTTCTGAGGAAGCTGGTGGTACTTGTCTAGATCTGTGTATCATCTTAAAGTTTTCATGACTGTGTGCTGTGTATAGATCAATCTTGATCTCCATGTTCAATATTGTTTAGTATCCTCTAAATGTCATGTGGCGTGACAAAAACATGCTGTTTGTTGTTTAAGCAACAGCACCTATACACTTCAGACCTGGGCTCTGAAGAGGCACTTTGAGTCTTCTCTTAGAAAAACAATACATAATCCAAAACAGGAATTCTCAGTTATCTCAGTGCCAGTTTTACCTGATCAAAGGTGTCTTGGGAGCTTGGCAGGATCTCACCTGCTGTGCAGCAGTGGCTGATCTGAAAGCTATCAAACAAATGAGGTTAGACAGGCAGGGATTTTTTTGGCAGACATTGCCATGAGTTTTCGTCATGTGCAGCAGGATGGTGGGTTGTGGAAGTTTGAGACTGGGAGAACCCCTTTGATACTGTCCTGGTGTTTTGCCTTGTTTGTCGTGTAACTTTTTTAATTTGTTTAGCCTCTTCCAAGTGAAGCAAGTTGACCTAAGAACTATGTATTACACCAGTCCTTTGCCTTGTTATCTCTGTTTCTTTTACTTGCCGAGAGACATTCTGGCTGGGTATTAATTTGTGTGCTTTCCTGACTTTGGATGTCTCTGAATTCCATATATATTTTTGTTTAAAGTACTGACTTGGTTTTGTGGGCTGGAAAAATGGGTGCTGCTTCTAGGAATTTCAGTAACTGTGGTGTGTTTGTTTACTGTGTTAAATATCATGTGGCAGATTTTGAACATCCATTTTCAACAGATTTAAGGTTTAACAAAATACTTGTTTGCATGTTGGCAATATATAACATGCAGTTAGCAAATGCAACTATTTTTGACCATCACAAAGAAGTCCAGTTTCTTAAGGATTTCTTCCTGCTGCCACCTTACAAAATATTTTAGTCACACTAACTTTAGCTCCATTTCCCTATTTTTTCTGATGTCAGTCTTTTTTCTGTTCCTGATGATACCCACAATTCCCTATTCATAACTATTTAAACATTTATTCGTGCATGCAACCATCATAACTCCAAAGTGTGCATTTGAAGAGGGGCAGTGTGTGATATGCATTGTTCCAGGCTCCATGTACAAGTTTGCTGAGTTTGTTCTATGTCTCCCAAAACACAGCTTCAAGTCACGGAGTCCTTCATGTCCCTGATATACTGTGTGGATGGGGTGGGGGTGAAGTCTCTCCCACTCTAAGCAAAAAGCAGGTTCAGGATCACTGGATGAAGCTGAGTAGCTGCAAGTCTGTGTGACTTGTTGACATGTATCCCAGGGTTTTAAGAAAACTGACTGATATTGCTGAGCAATTCCATCATATTTGAAAATTAATAGCTACCATGTAAAGTCCCCTCTGACTGGAAGAAGGGTAACATCATTCCCCTTTTAAAATGGGGAGAAAGAAGGATCTGGGGAAATACATACTGGTGGGTTCCACCTCTGTGCCTGGAAAGATCATGGCAAAGATCCTCCTAGAAGATGTGCTAAGGCACATAAAGGAAAAGGAGGTGATCTGAGACAGCTAACATGGCTCTGCTAAGGGCAAATTCTGCCTAAGCAATCTGGTGATTTTCTATGATGGAGTCATAGAAAGAGTCAGCAAGGGAAGACCTACAGATGTAATCTATCTAGACTTCTCTTGAGCCTTTAGTATGGTCCCATGTGACCATACTCCAAATTGGAGACACATGGATTTCAAATTCCAAATTTGACTCCAAATTGGAGACACATGGATTTGATAGTCCAACTATTCAGTGGATGAGGAATTGACTGGATATTTAGGTGGGGGTCAGTGACCAGTGGTGTCCCTCAGGGCTGTGTCTTGTGACCAGTGCTCTTCAGTATTTTCATCAATGACATAGAGTGGGATTGAGTACATGCTCAGTTCGTAGATGACACGAAGCTGAGTGGTGGAGTTCGCAGAACAGAAGGAAGGTATGAGACGATCTCATTGAGAGCAGCCCTGCAGAGACTTGGCAGGTTTTGGTGAATGAAAAGTTGGACATGAGCCAACTGTGTACTCACAGCCCAGAAGGCCAGATGCATCCTGGACAGCATCAAAAGAGCTGTAGCCAGCAGGTCAATGCTGGGGGTTATCCCTTTCTACTCTTCCCCTGTGAGACCCCACCTGGAGTACTATGCCTAGCTTAGATGTCCTCAGCTCAAGAAAGATGTGAACTTGTTGGAGCTCCAACAAGTTCACATCTTTCTTGAGCTGAGGACATGGATGTACGTGGATCTAAGCAGATGTACATGTACATGGATGTACATGGATGCTCAGAGGGCCGGAGCACCTCACCTATGAAGACAGGCTGAGAGAGCTGGTCTTGCTCAGTTTGGAGAAGGGGCATCTTTGGGATTACCTTATTGCTGCCTTCCAGAACCTTAAAGGGGTCTATAAGAAGGAGGGAGAGGTACTTTTTATACAGGCAGCAGAAGCTCTACTCAGAAGGTCGCGAGGCACTAGCACAGGTAACCCAAAGATGATGTGGATGATCCATCCCTGTAACTGTTCTAGGCCAGGTTGGGTGAGGCCCTGAGCAACCTGTTCAAGTGAATGGCATCCCTGCCTCTGACAGGGGAGTTGGAACTAGGTGATATTTGAGATCCCTTCCAGCTCAAATCTTCTGTGGTTCTGTGAATGTAAATAATTTTAATTTGTTGCCATTTAACAACCTTTTACTTACTGATCCTGATGTTGAACAATAACAGCAATCAAACACTGAAACAGGCCCACCTCACCTTCCCTTCAGACCCCTCTCCTCCCCCCTTTTTGCTCTCTATGCGATTTGCTGCACATTACACTCAATCTGTTCAGTGGGATGATGCGAAGGGAGCAGGAGATGGGGGTCAGTACATTGCAGTTCCTTTCCTTTTGCTGCTGAGCTCTGGCACAGGTTTGCCCTACCAGCAACAACTGTTGCTTTGGGATTGTGACTGCTCCTCAGTCTTATTTCCAGCCATTGCTCAGGTGGCTTTTTTGGTTCAGTAGTTCTGCTGACCTGTCTGCCCTGCCTGTCTTGTTTCTCACTCGTACCTGTTCATGTGTCTGTCCTGTCCCAGTATCAGCTCTGGCATCTGCTCTGTTTAGCATTTGTCCTCCTCTAGCATCTCCCTTCTGCATCCTCCTGTGTGCATCTCTTCTGTTTGGCTTTTGCCTCCCATTCCTAAATACTCTTTCACAGAAGCACCAGGGACTGGTGTGTGGTGAGTTGATTTTGTCCATCATGGAGCCAACTGGTACCAAATATGACTGGTACAGAAGAGTTCTTGTCCATCTCATAAACAGGACACCCCTGCAACCTCCCGCCTCTAGCTGCCAAAACTCTGCCATTTGTGGTCAAGACAGGATAGGTAGTCTTGGTTTGGTTTTGTTTATGTAGATGCTTACAGTAGTACAAAGAGGAATTTGAGAAAATGGGGGCAGTGGGAGGGGTTGGGGAGGGATAGAAGAGTTATGTTCAAAAGTGGTTCTGTTGGAGGCTTTTTCAGTTGTCTATGGCTGACGTTACTTATGCAAATTATTTTCTTTTATGAATTGCCTTGGAGAAGTTAAAATTATAAGTGAAAACTGAGTATAGGAGAACAAGCCCTATGGGGAGCGACTGCAGGAACTAGGGTTGTTCAGCCTGGAGGAGAGGAGACTCATAGGTGATCTGATTGCTGTTTACAACTACCTGAAGGGAGGTTGCACTCAGGTGGGTGTGAAGGAGGAGTTTTTTCACAGAGATTGCTCTCTCATTGGAATGGTCTGCCCAGGGAGGTGGTGTTTAAGAGAAGACTGGACGAGGAGCTCAGTGACATGGTCTAGTTGGTGGGAGGCTTGGATGGATGGAGCGTGGTGCCCGTGGTTCCACGCTTGTGGGCCTGATCCCTGGGTGGGTGTTCACTTGGGAGTTGGACTAGATGATCCTGTGGGTCCCTTCCAACTCGGAATAACCTGTGAACCTATATAAGTGGTACAAAACCTCTTGTGCAAAACCTCTTGTGTACCTGGAGAGCACTTAGGTGCATAGCACTTAGTACATAGCCTACAAATAGTAATCATACTTTAATAAAGCAATGCAAATTATGTCTGTGGTACCGGTTTGTTGCCTTACAAGTACAAAGTAAACAAATTTCCAATTACAGTGTTTAGCTTTTCAAAAAGCTATGGTTTCTTTTTCATCTGAAACTCTGCAACTTTAGTAAATTATACTAGTTATACTATAACTTGTGTTTGTAAGTTACATAATTTTCCAGCAGTGACTGTATTGTTAGTCTTACGTTTTATGGAGGAAAGAGTAAGTCTCTATTGAGACTGTTATCCAGATTCATAGAAGCTAAATTTCATTTATTTTACCCAGTCCAAGCCTAGTATTGTCTATTAGTTAGGCATCTCTCAGTGATTAAAGCTAATAAAATCTAAGTAACAGAGACTTGGGTGAATTTACATTCTGTAAATCTGGATTTATATCTATGTGGGTTTTCATCTCTCTGCCTAATACCTAATAATACCCTCACTTTTGATAGAAATGCAAGAAGGAGATACACAGCAAGTTGAAAAGAATGTGCATTAGGTATGGATTATAGACATGTAATTGTAACTTTTTTTATTTTTAGCTATTTCTGTTAATTTCTATCATTATACTAAAGGACTGACTTCTTAGTACAGTTTGCATGGATAGCAACAAGCCCTAGTGAAGTTCTTGATGCACTGTGTCTGCTTTTAAGTTATTGATTTGTGGTAGTTCGTGGATTTATTGTAAAGGATTCAAATAGCATCTTGAAAAAAAGAAGTGTGATACTGGAATACTGTCAGAAGAACCTTGAAATTGAATTACAGCTTTAATATTCAAACTAAGGCATGTATTGTTATTTGTGGTATATGTAAAATGACTTTTATAGATGAAATTTGAAATCGGTGGCGCAGAATAGAGTTTATAGTGCATGGTCTTTAAGAAGAGCAAGGAAAGATCTTCGATGGAGAGCATGTAGCAGAAAGATGCGTATTTATTAAATAAAGGAATTTTAAAATAGGGGTATGGTAAAAGAAAAGGTTGTTCTTGCTGATGTGTTAGTCAGATTATAATCTTTGTTGCCAAAAATGAATGCAAAGTGTTTCTCTGTGCTTAAATATTTTCTTGAGTTAAGTATTATTTAGATTTACTAAAAAAATTAAAATAATATAAGGTTTGTCTTTTAAAACAAGGAGGAACAGCCTTATCAGTTCTTACTGCTTGAGGCTTTAATTTCTAGGAGTCTGATTCTTTGCACTGTGGTGTCAATATCACCTGTGTTTCTAGCAAGGTACTGTGCTTTCTTTGCATCCCTGGCATTCTGTCCAAATTGTCAGACTTGGCCAGTTAGACCTCTCTCTATCTGACTTGGGTATATGAATTCCAGATACCCCAGAAAATCTGTGTAGCATTCCTTAGGACTCAGTGGATACATGTATGGTAGTAGAAGCAAGTGTTTGGAGAGGCACTGCATGAAGTACCAGCTTGCTGGCAGCATCCTCCCTCATGCTGTGGTTCTTGTCATATAAGCCAGGCACAAATTACATGACCCCCAGACCATTAAGCTTCATATATTTAATAAGAATGTTAGGAGTTCTGTGTTGTCCAAATACAAGCTAAAAATTTCTTGCTTAATTGTCTTACTTAGGACAAAAAAACCAAACCAGAACTTCCCTTCTCCCTTGCAAGTCCTGCCTTGGATTGCCGCTTAGTGTCACCGCAAAGGCAGAACTGGAAGAGAACACAGAGGGAACACCACCTGTTGTATTGCTTCATATCTTGTTTTATGGACTCTCATTTCTCAGGAACATTTCATTAAGCATTTTCTCTCTTTTGTTTCTTTGGCATTTTCTCTTTGTTTTTATTTTGGCATTTTCTTTTTGAGACTTCTTGTCAGTATTCTTTACAATCGTCATTTCTTTCTTTACTGACATCATTTGTTCTGGTTTTGGTAGTACAATGAACACCCAGAACTCACAGGGGGCTGGTTCCGGGCAGGCCACGCAAGTCATGAAATCTGTTAAGGTACCGAATCCATGAATATTGAATTAGACTCCACGCATAGCCATGTGCTCTCTACTAATGAGCTCTAGGGGGCAGTCCTGGGACTGTGGGGCATCATGTTGTGCCCCAGTAAAGTGATAGAAACGTGTTCTGCCCGTTCCCAGTTGTGGAATCCTTGTTTTCGCTGGGGCATCCCTTTTCTGAGCATTGAAACCTGGCAGGAGCCAGGATGCATGGGCTAGCATGCTCCCGCAGGCTGACACAGTCACCACAGTTTTGTTTCTGGGGGAGTTGTTTTGTTTCGGGGTTTTTTGGGGGGAGGGGAATGCAATGGAGTGGGGTTGGGGCTGCCTCTGCCAGCGGACACAGGACTGCCTCGCAACCGTTGGTTCAGCTAGGGGACCAGGCTGTTTTGTAGCCAGTCCCAGCATTCAGGAGTGTTCCTGGGATGCGGGCATTGAGCCCAGCCTTTCAAACTCCACTTTAAACGTATGAGCTGCGGCAGCACATGTAAAGAATGCTTCCCAGGGTCCCACTGGAGCCGAGCACACATCCCTGCTTCTCCCTGCCCACCCCTCCACTGCTTTCTGCTGCCCCTGCCTGCCCCTCCTCAGCTGTCTTCTGCCCCTTGTCACGGTCCAGCCAGCTGAGCTGGGGGCGTGATGGATCATTTACTGGATCTCAAAGTGCAAGGAAATCCCAAACAGGAGTTAGCTTTGGTCAAATAGTGAAGCTTTATTATCCCCTGAAGCGCGAATCGCGATAGAGGAAAGCGAAATAGGAAAGGGAGAGAGAAAAAGGGTTTAATAAGTGAGATAGGAAAGGTAAAGAGAAAGGGAGGGAGAAAAAGGGTTTAATAGCTGCCACCAGATGAGCAAGTCCTCAGGGCATACCCATAGACGTCGTCTTCCAAATGGGAGAAGCTTCCGAAAGGCAGTTGCTAAGGGGCCATCTTTATGCCACATGTTCCCTTGCCCCCCCATTCGGTTCTTTCTCTGTCACATAAGACCAAGAAGTGTCCGAACAGTGTCCAAGGCAAGGTCAGTTTCAAGTGGCCTTTTGCCAGGAAGTGTGTTTTTGTGTTGCAAAGACAGGGCATTATGCATATCTTGTTCTGTTGAGATGGCCACAGCATCCTGTACCACACAGTCTCTGGAGGCCGGGGAAGAAGACCACTTCATATCTTGTCTCTTCTCCTGGAATGCAGGAGAGATGGCATATCTTGTTCCACAGTTCCTTTTCAGTGTTATCAACACCCTAGTTTTCACAGTCAGGTCTTAGCTCCAGAGCATCACTGGTAGGCCAAACTTTGTTAAGACCTTAGCCTCAGTTTTTAGGGGTATATTGTCCAAATTTCTGATGACAAGGTTGAGACAGTATTCTTATGGACTCCTACACCCCTACCTGCCCCATTTGCAGCTCCTTTCTCCCTTTCCCTCTCCTCCCCTCTCCTAGCATCTCCTCTCCTCCCTTTGCCCACCTCCCAACATCCCAGAGAAGAGCCCCCCACCCTGTCCAGCCTCTTACACCCAACCCCTCTCCAGTATCAGTTGTTTTAAGTGTTTCTGACATGGCCACAAACATCTCCTGTATTAAAAACCAAATATGTACATAGTGCTGCCTTGAGAGATCTTTAATTTGGGTGATTGGTCCCTCTCCACTGCCATGGCAGCCTCAGGGAGCTCTTGCTTCCACCACCCTCTGCCCCATGCCCACAAGCAGTGGCTCAGAACAAAGGGAACACAGGTGAGGGGGCGGTGGTGGCTGGGAATCCACCCAATCCAAGTTGAGCGCTGGCGGAGGAGCCCAAGCTGCAGCCAAGCCCAGCTGAGCCAGTGTTTCGTATCAGGCAGACTGAGCTTCGCAGCCTCACTATGCTGCCATTCACAAGTGAGCTCAGATGCTACCTTCGCTTGCAAAAGCAAGACAGCAGCTCCAAAGGGAAGGAGCTGGGTGGGCTGAATACTCTCCCACTGATCACAGCCCTGCCACCTTCCATCTCACCTCCAGCCAGCACGGCAACCCCAACATAGCGCTATCAGGGGCCACACCGGCCCAAGCTTGGTCCCCAGGGCAGTGCACAGCTTGGCATGATCCTTCAAGGTCCCAGAAGCAGCAGCTGCCATGCTGCCACCATGCCCCCTGCCCAGAAGCAGCATGCTGGTCCTGTTGTCTCCACACTGCCCAGCAGTGCTCCCCTTCCCCTTAAATGGTAGAAATTAACAGTGCTTGGAAAATGCGGGGGGTGGGGACAGCAGGCTCAGTTTGACTCGACAGAGCAAGCAGGCTTTTGCCCGCCTCAGCTTGGTGGCATGGTCAGGCTTCCACTCAGCCTGGTTTGGCACAGGCAGGCCCCCACCCACCGGTCCAAGGGGATGGGGAGAAGGTGCCTCCTGCTCTCATGCACAGACACAGACAATGGCAGCCCTGTCTTGCAACTCAGCAGAGAACAATTACAGGCATACAAAAACACACGTTTACATTAAATGCGTCCCATCTGGGCCGGGCCATGCAGTGCACGTCTCACGGCTCCCTCCTCTTGCCCCCGGTGGATCCCAGGCAGGTCAAATTTACGTATTCATGAGCTCATTACATACTCATGAGCTGATTGAGTCCACGGTATTATCTGTGCACATGCGCAGACCCACAACTTGCGAAAAAATAATCCACAATTTGTTGCAACCACGGATCTGCAGACTGCAAATATGCCGGATCTCGCTGTAATTTCAATATATTTATTTATCACAGTAAGCCTAATACTTGCTCACACATTGCCATTAAAGCCTGGTGCCAGCAGAGACTGAAAAGCAACAACAGGCCTTGCTTGGCAATGCAACAATGCTGAAAACAATGCCACAGCTGCTTAGGAGCATTTTGAACTCTGGGTTTCCAGCGACTGATTCAAGAGAGTCATCCCAGAAGAAGGGATTTACTTGGATTGCAAGGGATAGAATATTGTAACTAGCAACCCTCTTTCATTCAAAGTGGAAAAATTCTTAAGACTTTGATAAAAGTCCTTGGCAGTTTACCAGGAATGGTCAGGGGTTTTTTTCCACTACTCAAATTACAGCAAGAGCTTTTTATGGGATGGCTGTGTAAGGTGAGAGAGAAAGCTGATTTTGAAGATAAAACCCAAATAATCAGGAAGACAGTGCAGTTGTTTTCAACATACTTTTGATATTTTGCATTTTTCAATTTCTTTGGCAAGAATATGGTAAATGTTCTTTCTTAATTATTTAATCCTCTATTCAACATAAAATGTCACAGGAAACATTTGTAAAGAACCATCATGATATACAGAAGTACCTCGGTAATTCATGCTTTCCTATTTGAGGCCTCAGTGATTTGCGGAAATGTTTTCCACGAATATTACTCAGTGATTCGCATAGCTTCCCAGTCGACACATGCACAGTGCCTCTACTTCACCGAGAGGCGGTACCAGCACTCCCTGGATTAGCTAGGGGTGGAGCGATGGGCATGGCCTATATGCATTTGCGTTCGTGGATTAGACGATTTGCAGGAACGCAGGGAGACCCATAACCCGCAAGTGTGGAGGTATGACTGTATTAAATACACTTCTCACTGTCTTTTTGACGGAAACCAGGTTGACTTGATGGGCAGTTACAGCAGTCTGAAATGCTATGATTTGATGAGTATATTTTGGGGTTAGCAAATTCCAGTGGAGTACACAGGCCTTCTTGAAACACTTTTTCAATTTATCCACAACTGTTTCCCTAGAGCTATTTATGAATTTAGATATTAGCTTTGGATAGGGGTTAGCTGTTAGACGTGAACATATTACTGGTCAATGTTTACTCTTTGTAAGATCCCAATTGCTGAAATCCAGTTTGAATGACTTGTGCTGGATCTTGCTTCTAGTGTTCTCTGTAAAATAATAATCAGTATTTTACTGTTCATCACAAATCTAGCATAGCATCATGGTGAATGAACAGTTGGCCTTATTAGCACTAATTTGTTATGATCAAAGTTGTAGTCCAATTTCAAATTACTGTGAACTTGATGAATTCATTTGCAGGAACAGCAGAAACTTTGATTATGTTCTAGGCTGTAGCAAGTAGGGCAAAACCAAAGAAGAGCAGTATCAGTGCCAAGATAATTTTTGGTCTATACAAGTGGTATACAATGAAGGGGACATGATTGTTTCTAAAGTATGTGATTATAACTTTATGAATTTAGGACTAATAATTTAATTTCTTAAATAATCTCTACAGTTTTTTTCCTTTTTTTTTTTTGAGAATGCCTTATCTGCCTTTATCACAATTGCCCTTCTGTAATGATGAACACGAGACTTACTATTTACTACTAACTATTAATATAGAATTCATTTACTAATAACTATTAATATAGAATACATTAATTAACACTTCTTTAGCTTGAAATACTTGAGGCTGTCCCAGCTTGCCTGCTCCTTCTCCTAAAATAATTACTCTTTTGTTAAATAGTTGATAGACTCCTTCCTCATCCCCTTTTAGCAATGATTTCCTACCAAGCTTTTATTTTGGAATTTGCTATGAATCTATTTTGCAGACTTAATAAGAGATTCCTATTTTACTGCAGTATGTTTTTTTAATTTAAAAGCTGCTGTGTTTTTCTCTGCATGGCATACCAAAGTCCATACTAAAATGTGAAATTGAGCTAATGCATTTTAGATGTGTATATTTTTATTGAAAATTTTTTAAACTTACAACATCTAAGACACTATGATTAGAAAAGGTGACAAGGTAATTTTGAAGTAGCATAGGGAGAATGTGTGGGGGCAGTATTATACCGTAAGAAAGAAATAATGAGTCTTTACTTACAGTTGAGACTTTTAGAGCTTTTTTTTATTTAATCCTCCTTTTCCACTTCTTCTTTTCTCCTTCTGACATTTATTTCACTGAGAGCTGCTTGAATCTTAACTTTCACCGTAGTAAGTAGCTGGAGAAGATTGCAAAACTGAAAATTCTGAGAGCTTTCCTTGTCTTTTCCTTGACTTCATTGGGTAAATTCAAGGCAATGATAAAAGAATTAATTTCAGCATGTTCCTAATTTTAGCTAATATATTTTTCAAAAAGTTTATTTTTTATGTGTAAACTTGCATCTGAGCTTTGCATACCATCTTATCCTGTCAAAAGTATCCAACAAGTGAACCCCTCTGATTTTTATGTTCTAAGTGCATAGATTTACTGCTGCAGTTTGAACATTTTTAAATTAAAATATATTGTGTGTTCCACATGTATTGATTTACACATCTCTTTGTCAATATTTAAGTAGAGCAATTTTTCCAATAAGTTAAAGAAGATCTAGCAAGACAGGTTACATTTAGTGGATTGCTTCAAGTTTATATTTCTGCAAGTTACTTGTTTGTGTGTTCTTGCTCTTTTGCCCTTTATTCCCAATCACTGTTACAGGTATTTGTAGTGTCCCTCATCTGAGAAATGATGCTACCAGTTGCATTGCGAATTCGTACAAAGTTGCAGTCATTCAAATGTGACCCTTCTTAGGTTTTCTTTCTGAGTTGTCAACTCCTAACAAGTGCTTAGACACAAAAGATTCTGCCTAAATTAGGAATAGTTTTAATACCTAGAAGATCTTAACTTGGGCTTCAGAGCTTTTAAACTTAATCGTGGTGTACTAGTGTATTGTCAAAATGACTGTAGTTACTCCAAGTGCTCTTGAGTAAAATGCTACAGTTGTATCTTTTTTGAGTTAATATAATCATCTCTTTTTTCTGCTTCTTGTCATGAGCCAGCTGCTGGTGCAGTAGCTGTTTGTTTTTAGGATGTGTGCACAAGAGTTCCCAGTGCAAACAATCTCATTGCTTCTCTCTCATTTCAGTTTGCTCGCACCTGAATGCTAAACTACTTTGTCCTAAGTAAGCAAATGAACCAGGTCTGTAGTAGTTAATGAGTTATAGGGGTACCTTCTAACTTTTTAGGGCAGCTTTGTCCAAATATCTGTCTGTTTAGCCTATTCTGCTGATTGCTGATCTGAAGAGCAGTTGAGAGTCAAAGCTGGGTATGGCATTTAGTGGGAGTAACTTAGGCAGTGAAACATCAGTCTGGTGCAGATCACGAAAATACTGTGAATCTGAGCCTTTTTTTGTTTGTAGACTGAGGTCACACTTAATAAGTTCATAAAAATTTTTCCAAATGCTAGGTAGATCCACCTGGAGACTGACTGGTTCCCTAAAATCTGTTGTGGTGGGGTTTTTTTTAAATACTGTAATCCCAATTTCTTAAAGTCTAGAAAGTCACCAAAGTATTCTTTTTTGCAGTAGTGGATGTTGAAAAAGAAAGTAGTCTTTTTTTTTTTTTTCCACTTTATAATATGAAAATTCTCTCTATGTGAGCTGACTACTGTGTATCTCTCTAAGTTTAGAATGAGATTCTGGCGTTATTCCTCCCTACCCCACCAATTCCATTTCTTTCCTCAAAGGGAAGTGAAAGGAAAAAAGAAAAAAAATATTTATTAACTAAAATACACAGATTTGTAACCCAAAAACCTGTTCCAGAGAGCTGAGGAACAACAGAGAATAAACTTGTTTGCTAACTGTCTGAAAATGTCTGCTCAGCTTTTTCCTCCCCCAGTCTGGGGGGCGAAGGGAGAAACAGAACCAAACTCCTGGCTAGATGTGAAACCTCTCTGAAGCAGATGGTTGAGATTTTTTACAGTTCAGATATGTCTATGGAAAGAGTCCAATTCCTCCGATTCTCCAGGAAAAGCTGGAAAATGAAGAGTAGCTCTGATCAGTGCCACGCCGCGGACCGCCACCACTCGCACCGCCACTTCCAAACCCCGCTCCATTGCTGCAATCTGTCACTCCCCTTTCCGGGATCTACCGTCATCACTGAGGATGGGGAAGTGCAGATCAAGCACAGACAGCACAACCTGAACACAACAATATGGAATACAAATACAAAGATGCATTCACCAGAAACATTACAATACCAACCTATGACAGTATCAAGTGGTATTAAACATGCATGTTACTTAATTCTAAAGGCAAACATCTATTTTAATACATTACTAATTTGTAATTGAATATTTGTAGCAAGTAGAAAGAATAGATTATGATAGCATGTGCTTTGTTTTAATGCAA
>WEKX01009955.1:290075-303506 GCA_013390025.1 Pitta sordida | reverse complement strand
GTTCGAACGGGACTCGCTGAAGGTGCCCGGCCGTGTGCCCGCAGCAGTGTGCCCGCCGGCGGCAGTGCTGCCGGGCCCCTGGGCACGCCTGGGCGGAGCAGCCCTGGGTCATGCTGTGCCTCTGCCGTGCCACGTAGGAGGGCCCCGTTCACTGGGAGCGACAGGCGGAATGCCGCCCCCTTGACATCCCGAGGCTCTCCGTCCTTCGGAAAAAAGTGGTCACCTCCTGTGAGCCGGTTCTAGCTTGGGACATGTAGTAAAAGGCAGGAATCGAGCACAGTGATGGAATGGACTTGTTTGGAATGACAGGGCAGATGCTGCAGCATCGAGGCACTTGGGAAGAGGCTGCAAATCTCTTTGAGATGAGTCAGCACACGATGGTGATCTTCAGGCTCATCCCAAACAGAGCCTTTCCCATGGACTCCATGTTCCGGCTATCGTTGGTGGTGCATGGATGGGAGGTCCAACGGGTACATCTACTTCATGTGGAAGCAGTCCCAGAAAACTTGTCACAATAGACACAGCCCACTGTGTGGTTTTGACCCATTCCTTGCATATATCTCTGGATATGAGGGAATGTATACAGCCTGCCTGGCAAAACCAACTCCCTTACTGCTAATGAGCCAGATGTCCCCTATCTGAGGGGCTTCTGTGGCTGGCAGGGTAGTACATGTAATTCTGTAGCTTATTTCCAGAGTGGGTGCAGACATCTTTCATAGCCAGCGAGATCATCTTGTTGCTCTTCCAGATGCACTTATCAAGGGCAAGATGAATTGCCCATATGGATGAAAGTTTCTGGGGAGGGGATAGGGGAAGTTGCAGTTCAGAGGAGTGACTTCTGGCATTTAGAGTGGAATTCAGCTGACTTGAACATCTAAAGATAGTAGGTTGGATTTAAACACCATCCCTTTAATGATAGGCATCTAAGATCCCAGACTTCCAGAAGTACCAATTTCTTTCAGGGCCTAAAGGATGAACAGTCAGGTGATTGGTTCCATTTCGGATACGTGTATTTTAGATGCTGAAGGGCACATCAATAGCACTTCTGGTCGTAGGAATTGTATATTATCTGTTATATTGAAGATAATGCTAGAGCATCTACTAAATGCTGGCTCCTAAACGTGCAGGATAGTCTACCTACAGGTGTGGAGAAGGCTAAAGAGATGTGAGGTTGTGCATATAGGCTCAGGCTAGGTACCATAGGTATGGTATATGTATAGTCTTAGAACTAGAACTGTGTTATTTAACAGACCTGATTCAAACTTTGTGAATGTTAAGAATTCTTGAGATCAGCATGGATGATGGGACACCCAGAGGTGATGGGGCCTGGGAAGTCTGCTGTGGGGAGCCAAAAGTGAGTGCAGAGGTGCTGGCCAGACAGGGGCCAATTAAGACAATTAGCCCTTGTCTTCATTTATCTTGAAGTTCAGTGTGCTGGGCTGGGTGAATGGCTGGCTTTCGGAGTGCTGAAAAGCATTGAGCCATGGGGATTGCCAGAAACTAACTGCTTGAGGAATGGAGAGCTCACTAGTATATGGCTAAGGACCTGTTCATCCAACCCATCCGTCCTGCTGCAGTTGTCTTTCTAGCTTGAGGAAGTAATTCCTACATGTCCCAGGTGCTTGTTTGCAGCATTCATAAAGGCTGAGGTATTGGCAAGTTGCTGGGAGACGTTTTCCAATTGGCTTGATGTGTGTGGTGGCTGTATATGACTACTGTGGTGAAGGTTTTGTACAACTTAAGCTGCCAGACAAGCGCTTCAGATGGGCAGATTCACCAACATTTATTGGTCAGACACCCCAGAAGTACCTCAGGCTGTCATTCAGGAGACAGCTCTGGTGCCTTAGACCTTTCTAGAAGAAAAAAATTGAAAAAGGCCTCTTTATTTCCTTTCTCCCTGCATTATGGGATCACCATTTCCCTTTCATACCACTGCCCCCCTACTCTCATGTGGATGGCTGTCATTACTGCATATCTCCAGAATGCAGGGAGCAGCATCCTATAAGATGTAGACTAATGGTGCTCTACAAATTTCTTGTAGGAAGCACACACTACCCCCATATTCCCACTGAGGTGTTCAGCACAGTTAAATTGCTCTTTCTTCTTGTTCACAGTGCGTAAGCAAGAGATCATTAAGATAACAGAGCAGCTGATAGAGGCCATCAACAATGGAGATTTTGAGGCTTATACGTAAGTATAGATGTCTTCTCACAGGTTGTTAATCAGTTTGTGTGCAAATGATGCTTTGGCTCCTAGGCATGAAGAGTTGTCATGCAGTCAGGGATGTCATGCAGACAAGAGATGTCATGGAGTCCCACTATAAGTTTTATACTTCTTAACCTCTGTTTATTAGGAGTAGGGGATATAGTAGAGCTCTAAATGAATATCAAGTAGAAGTCAGGTATCAAAGAGCAATGGGAATGGCAAAAGGAAAATGTCCTGGATTTGCAAGAAAAGTACAGGGGGAGGGCATTGAGATGAGCAGACAGTGAAAAAAAAAAAAAGCCAGAAACAATTTCATTGTTTCACATGAAATGCCAAATAGTTGGCCTCACGTTGTTGCAGTAGGACTGAGTCCTTCAGGAGTTTACTTCTTGGAGTAGGGAGAGGTAGTAAAGGTGGACACAGGGTGTGGGTCCAGTGGTGTAGCAGCACTTCACTGTTTAAATAGCTCTTGGGCTCAAATGCAAACTGTAAGTAAGCCTGTGGTGCTTTTCTTTGCAGAAAAATCTGTGATCCTGGCTTGACCTCATTTGAACCTGAAGCACTGGGGAACCTGGTTGAAGGAATGGATTTCCATAAGTTTTACTTTGAAAACTGTGAGTGGGTAGATTTGGTAACACCAACAGTTTACTCTTCCTTTATGCCACATTTTGGGGGCAAATTGCCCTTGGTTTTACTGGCTATCAAAATCAGCAAGAATTTTTCTCAAAAAGCCTGCTCAGCAACAATTTCAGTTCTAACACTACCAAAATATTAGCCAGGTGCTAATATTTTGCAAGCATGGACTAAAGGAGATTTAAAACTTTGAGGCACTGGACTTCTTACTGATATGGAAATAGAAAAAATAATCAGATTTCGATGGAATCAACATGTATGTTTGGGGTAGACATACTGAATAGCCAGGCATAAAGATGCCTTTGCTTTAAGTTTTTTTTCCCTGAATGATTTCACATCTCTAACACCTAATGAACCTGTTACATGGATACAAGGGTCACCTCGTCAGCCTGGGGCAGGAAAGAGAGTTGGGAGAAACACTATCATTTATTCTAGTGGATTTGCCTCCCTTCCTGGATGTCTCCACTGGATGAGACAATTGAAATTTAAATCCTGAGCTGTTCAATTTGTTTTATTTTGGGAGTTAGGTCAAGGTGCTTAGTATGGGCACTTTGTAGTGCTTCAAGTACACAGAGACTTTGTCTCTCTCAACAGCCTGTTATGGAGCGATTTTAACACTTCTCTGAGGCTTGTTCATATTTAATGCGGGCCTAACTTAAACATCTCCTGATTATTGACTCCTTTGCAAGAGTATTCTGTAAGTAAAAGATTTTTTCCTATAACTGAAGACACGGCAGCACTGATATTGAAAAAGCAGTGAGTATGCTTTGCAGAGGGAGCAAAGGGGTCAAGGGGATTCTAGGCAATAAGTGTGCAGTTCCTAAGGAGAACAGCAGTGATAGGGGAAGGAATTGCTTGGATTTTGTCTGAAAATTTGCAGAAGCAATTTTTATTGTATCCCAGAATGCAGTGGAAGGTGAGTAGAATACAAAAGAGGTTGGAGAATATAGGAGGCTGTTCCTTCTTAGCAGTACACTGAATCTGACAGTTTTGCATGTTCTGCCAGTACTGTCAAAGAACAGCAAGCCAATCCACACGACCATCCTGAACCCCCACGTCCATGTCATTGGTGAGGACGCTGCCTGCATCGCCTACATCCGCCTGACACAGTACATCGATGGCCAAGGCCGGCCCCGCACTACACAGTCTGAGGAGACCCGTGTCTGGCACCGCCGAGATGGCAAGTGGCTCAATGTCCACTATCACTGCTCTGGAGCTCCTGCAGCACCTCTCCAGTGAGGATCAAATACGGGTATGGACTGCCAGGGAAGGAGTATGTCATACACATGGCTAAGGCTGCTGTATGTGGGAGTTGAGCATTCAAGGCTGTTTAGCTGGCTGTGAGAGAAACAGATTTGGTCGACTTTAGGCTGAAAACTTCTGCTTGTAGTTGGTGTTCCCTTAAGTCCTGTTCCTGTCCTCTAGCCTGAGTAGAATTATCTGCCACTCCTGGCAAATGGGAGTCATGTGCCAGACAGTTGTTCCTGAGCGCAGGTATCCTTGTAGCAGCAGTGCTTCCTCCCAGATGCTCAGGTCTGTTCAGACAGAGTGCTGTTCCGGAGCAGAGAGGAAGAGTATCTCATGCTGTGCACAGGTTGGCTGTTTCACAGCTATCAGGCATCTATTTTTACATACCGGGGGTGATTTCAGAGAACTTTTTTGATGAGCATGTCATATTCTAGAGAGGAAATTGCAGAATCCATACAGAACAATTTCTAGCCCATAACAGGTAAAGATGTATTCATCTGATAAGCAAAAACTATCTAATGTACCATGTTGAGAAAACTCAGAGGAGAAAAAAAAATCTAAGCATATAAATATATCAGAGGATTTAAAATATCCTGCATTTCACTTGCCACAAGTCAGCATTGGAAGAAACTTTAATTTTAAAATTTGTCATGAAGAAACAATTGTTGCTTGCTCCTGAAAGGCATCAGATTAATTTACTTCTGCAGTATTTAGGCATTCTAGTTTATTGCCTTACTGGTTTTTTTTAGTTAGATGTACCAAGTGTCTCTGCCTCCTTTTGTTGTGTTGTTGTATATGTCACACGTTTTAAAGACCCGTTTCCTAATCTCAGGACCTTTTTACTAAAGATTTTCCACTTAAGGGCAAACACAGCAAATGTCTACAACGAGGAGGCAAGCTTTTTTTAATGTGGTCATTTGGAGATGAACTACTCAAGTATAGCTGCTACTTGAGTCCTAGTTCTATGAACTACTTGGGACAAAGCCAAGAGCAGTCTTTATTCGTATGTGTTGTGAGGTATTCAACCCTACTGAGGGCAATGGAAAGGAATGTGAACTATCACAAGTAAACTGCAGAGGTCACAGATGGAATTTGAAAAGCAAAAGCCAGTTGGGGGCACCAGAAGCAGGGAAGCTTTCAAGAGAGCTAGACAATCAACTGATTTTTCAGAGGGTAAAGGAGTGAGTAGGATAAAGCCTTTTCAGGGAAACAAAGACTTGCATCAGATTTCATCACAGAAATGTTGAGGGAGACTTCTGTCCTGAATTTAGTCCAAAAAAAGATGCAGAAGAAATTATTAAATTAAGGATCAGTATGACTTGATGGCTATGCCTAGGAGTTCTGAGGAAGTTTAGAAATGGAAAGTCTTAGCTGCTCCAGAAGAGGTATGTTTCTTGGCTGCTGAAATGCTGAAACCTTCCAAAAGTATGTGCTCGAGGGTTTCTTAAAACTGCAGAGCAGAAGCTATTTCCAAGCCACAAAATGCTGGTTAAAATGTATTTAGTTTACAGGTTTTTTTAAATATTAGGTTGCAGTATTTGCATGCCTTTCTGGGTTCTGAAGAAGGTGTACCCACATACAATTACGAATGGGGTCAGTGTGGGCAGCCCCCATCTGAAGGCACTGAATCATTTTGGAGCCAGTGTGGGCCCATGTGCAGTGAAAGCTAAAAGTGAAGAATGAATGAGGGCAGTAAAAATGCTTAAATAGAAATCAGTGGTTTGTTCTCACCTGGAAAGCAGAGTTCAGTTTGGGGTAAGTCATCCAAAAAGGAAACTGCAGCCATTAAAGAAGTTGGATGCTAATCAATGGATTTCTGTGTGAGGAGAGAGTAGGAACTGAGAAGGGAGAAGACAAGAGATTCTAGAAACATCTGCAAAAGAAATTGTAGAAAGAAGGTTTTGGCTATACTTTCATGACAGGACAATGCTAAAAAACCATAGAAAACACCCATACTTAAAACCAATCAAAATAAATCCAGTAATCTGGCACATGATTAGCTAGGAGAAGCCATTGTTGAAAGCAGTCACTAGGGCCACAACTTCACAAAACTGCAGAAAAGCTCATGCATTTGTTTAAGTAGTGAGGTCAGAGATAAAACTACTGATGACTTAAAAAAACAACAACAACAAAAAAAAAACCAACAGAGAGAAATAGAATTATCTTTCAATTCAAGGAAAAAATCAATGGGAAGTGAGGCAGAAACTGTTCCTTAGGACCAGAGCCTTGGGAGGACACTTCAACACCTAGATTGTTGCTATTAGATAGTGGGCCCAGGTCTGCTACAATTAAGCACAGAGTTTTAGCAAGTAGTTAATTTTCATTGGCATGCTCAGCCACCTGGAAGGGAAAGTATGTGCCTCTTGTCTTCAAAACTGTCCTCATGAGCCCGTCTGTGTTGTGTTAGGAAGGGTTTCAGCCTACACCAATTAATGAGTCTGTAGAAAACTTGGGTTTTTAATTGTGTACAGCTAATGTTTGGCTTTATTTCCTTCCATCTTCCATCCTGTTCTCCCCTCTCTTTTCTGGGTGGACACTACCTCTTCCTGACTGCAGCAACTTGCGGAGATACTCAGCTGGAGGGCAATACCTTCTTAGCAAGCAGCTCTGGAGTGCCTGAGTGACAGCAACGGTCATGTCTGTTTTGACGTTAAAAAATACATACAAATTACAAACAGGCAGCAGCCAAATGCACGAAACCCTGCATGCATCTGATGCTCCAGGCGCTGCCTTTCTGTTGTTTTCCATGGATCCATCGTGTCTGTTTCTGCTGTACGAAGGTGTTTTTAAATCTAAAAATAAAAAAAGACATGTTGTTTGTATAAAATAATAAAAAACAGGAATAATGCTGAATAAATGACAGATTATCCAACATGCCCCTTCCCCCAGGGCTAAGAAAATGGCAGCAGCCGGAACATCTTTCAGAAATGAAGTGAGGGGGAAAGCAAAAGTGAAGGAGAGAGAAAGAGAGAGGGAGAGCAAAAAAGGAGGCGGCTTGAGCAGCGAATGGCTGAACTGTGCTCCACAAAGCCATGGTGGGAGTTGATACTGCATTCGGGCTGTGCTGCGACTTCAGTCGGTGAGCGGTGGCGAGGACACCCCGGAGGAGCCAGTGCGAAGACTGGGGTTCAAGAGAGAGGAGGCGCTTCTCTTCCTGTTGCCCAGCAGTCTGACTTCAGCCTGTTTCTTCGATTTCTGCACAGCAAGAACGCTATGGAAAACTGGTTGCTCGGCTGCTGGATCCCAAAACGGACTTTTTTTTTCTTTTTTTTTAATTCTTTTTTTCTTTTTTTTTAAAGAATAAAATGAGACGTTGATTTAAAGCTAAAGATGGAAGTAGGGATTAAAAAATGGGTTTAAGTTTATATAACTTGAATAGAAGTTCACTCCTTAGTAATACCAGTGTTAGAAAGAGCCACTACCTGGCAAAACATGGAGTTGTGAAGCCAGCTTATTTAATTTAACAAAACAAAGCAAAGAAGCATTGCATTAAGAACAGATATTTTAGAGGAAGAGGGTATATGTATGGTATTTTCTATTCTTTTTCTTCCTTTATAGTAGTGTAGTTGGGATCCACAGTGCTGCAGAACATGTTCCTTAGGAAGCAGACAAAAAACTTAGTGTTATCTTCTTCATGAAAACTTGCACATACACTCCTATATGAGGCATAAATAGCGTGTGTTTTTTATACTGAAATATATGCACCCATAGAATTAAAGGGGTTATCTGGCCTCCTGTTTGATTTGTTTGGTCTCCGAGTAAAATAGCAGTGGGAGCCAGGAGCCCCAGCCAGGTGCTTCTCCCCACCACTAACCCATCTGATGTTTGTAAGTGTCATGTTTCCTAGTGTTTATTTGGGTAATTTTTCTATTTTTTACAGTGATGTTGTAACACATAAAACTATCAGATCAGAACCTCAAAAGCTGTAGCTGAAGGACTCCAGGCCACCTCCCCGTGTTACCTCTGGGTGTTAGAGGATACCTCATGAAGCAGAGGCGAAAGGGAATGAGCACATGTGATCTGATATTTGTCCTTTGGGCCAATTCTTCTTCCTTTCTTTTCTTTGCTGCAAAAGGAGTTTAACTCCTTTAGTTCATCAGGTGGGGAATGTGGGAGTGTTTTGTTGACCTTACCAAGGAGGAAGCCTAGCCCCAGGAAGAAAATGGCCTTTCTGGTCGACCTGATGGGATTTGTCTTGACCAAGGGAAGGCATCACTTGCAGAAGTTGGGAGGGGCTTTCGCCTGCATTTGTCTACCCCTAATATTTTATTTTTTTTTTTTTATCTTTAGAGGGAGTTAAAATGATTGCCTTGACAGCATACTAAGTGTGCAGCAACCTTTCTGTAGACTACAGAAGAGAAGAAAGACAATTTAGAATTTTAATCCTTATTCACCAAAATGCAGAAAATAAAAGCTGTTGCACAAAGCGGACCTGTCAATTTGCAACAGATAGTGCTCTGCTCTCTTTGTCAGAAGTGCTATCCCACACGGGATGAGCTAGCCTCTGATGAAGGAAAAGACCACACTTCCCAGATTTGTTTAAGCAAACAACCTTCTTCCCTCCGCTATCCCAGGGAGGAGTGAGAGAATTGAACCCATGGGTGGCAAACACTAGATTTTATTGTTTCAAAATATTTTTAAGACAGCACTAAGCCAGTGAGAGAAGTGGAAAAGTGAAAAGCCTTGATATTTTATTCATACTTTTTTTAAGCCACGAAGAGAGAGTAAACAGATTACAATTTAAAAAAGATAAATACAAAACATTATGCATGCCTTCTTTCGGTCTGATCTTCCTTGTCTCTTTACCTGATGACTATTAATAATTAAAAAAGAGAACCCTCTGTATTAAGTATATGCATCTTTCAGAGAAAAATTAAAAGAACAGAACTGTTGGGTTTTTTGTTTTTGCACAGTCTTGGAGACAAACTTTTGGATTTTTTTCGTTTGTTTTGTTTCCTTTTAAGTTAATGAGAACCTTAGCTTGGTATGGCCATTATCAAACACAGCTGTACACCTTTAGCATTCTTAATGTTCTCTTATGGGGCTAATGTAAGCATCTATATAATATATATTATAAAGATCACATTTTAAACAGGAAATGGAAGGCATTTGATGCAGAATTTTTGCATGATATAGAAATAATTAAAGTTAGCTAGTGTTTGTTTGTTTGGTCTGAATGTTGGTAGAACCTTCATAGCTTTGTTACAATGAAACCTTGAACTGAAGATATTTAATAAAATAACATTTAAACAGTGTAAAGTGTGGAGTGTCACATTATTCTCTTGAACCATGTAACAACGTGGAATTGGTACCTCTGGGTTAAGAATTAATTGACACAGCTTTTTGTGTGTGCGTGTCAGTACCTTGTGTCATTTAAAAATGTAATGGTTAGAAAGGAGAAAAAAGTTAAATGGTATCAGACCTAAAATGAAGGGGGGGGGAAATGCTATAATTTAAAACAAAGGGACAACAAACATGTTAAAATGAATTTGATGGCATTGCTGTGATAGACCAGGGATAAAAGGAAAATTGTTGCTTTTGTTCCTGATGGCCTGATCCTTGGCAAATCTATGCTGTTACTTCCTTTCCTGGTCTTTGTTTTTCTCACCAATATTTCAGACTTCTTGTGGGAGAAGCCCTCTTGCCAATAGGTTTGCCTGATGTAAACTTGCTGATCTCAAGTTGGGTGGCTTATTTATTTGTAAGCTCGTGTATTTTGTGTCCTGGCTGGGATGCTCCTGCAGGGGCACAGGGCAGCCACTCGGCTGTACAAGTTTGTCAGGTCTGGCAGCGCAGGCACAATTTCCGAACAAGTTAGAAGTGGGTTGGATTTAGTCTGTTTTGTTTCCACACTGACTCTTGTTATTAGCATTTCGTCTACGCCCCCTTGGGTCGGCTTTTTACCGCTCGGGCCTCGGCTGTTTTGCCACCTTTCTCCTATTTCCCACCGCTCTCTGAAGAGCCAGGGGCCGAGCGGTGCGGCTGCAGCGGGTGCTGAGGCGCGGTGGGACAGAGGGGCTCAGGTGTTCTCTGCACCTCCTGCTGCCGCTGCTCTGCTGCCCGGCCCAGTTCCTGCCGCACTCGGGGCTCGGCGCTGGCTGCAGAGCAGGCTGAGGGGCTCCAGCAGCATTTGTTCCCCCTTCGGGCAGGCCCCGCTCCCCTGAGCCCTTCCCAGCTGCACAAGGGACAGCTGGGTCTGCCTGATCACCAACAGCGACTTCGCTTCGCTTAATCCCCTTTAACTGCAGCAATTACCTGGTAAATAGGTGCCAGGTGCTGCTGCTTAAAGAGATGATTACTTCTGCTGCCTGACGAAACGGGAGGAAAACTGTCCCTAGTGTTTAAAGGGAGAAGGTAAGAGTTTTATAGCCCATTTCACTGGGACTGAAGACAATCTGTTCCTGCCCAGAAGAGATACCGTAACTCCTGCTACTTCAGCAGCTAAGAGAGGTTCTGCTGTAATTTCCGACATGTGAGGCAGTATCCTTCAGGTAAAGTCTCTCCCGAAGCAGTTAATCCTTTCTTAATGATTTTTGAAGAAATGTTGCAGTATGATCTGATAAGCTCTAGGAAGGAACTCATAACATCAGTAATGATCGGCCATGCTCTTAGTAGCTCTTTTAAGCAGGACAAAAACAATTTAAACACTTTCTGAAAGCACAATAGTTAGACTAATGCTCGTGTCAAGAATATTTATGTAGTGTATGTACTGGGGCCTGTTTTACCTCTCCTTATGTTTTAACTGACAACAGGGATGGGGAATGGTACTTCCCAGCAACAGGATAGCTCCAGTATTGAGCTATCAAACAGGAATATTCCTAGAATCTTACTTTTTAGTATGCCATAGCTGGTTAAAATCTACTCATCGTATTAGATGGGACTTTCCTGTTTTCCTACCAAAGAGAAGTGTCTGAGGGTGTTTTTCTAATCTCCCTCTCTCCCAATTTATGCACGTGCCTCCTTGTGTACATACGTGGGTTACTCTATGGGAGACCTATGATTTATTTATGCCCAGATCAGATTTCCTTTAAAATAAGATTGGTCTGCTCTCACTTTCTGGGTTAGCAGCACAAAGGTCCGGCAGGATGCCTCTGCGCTATATTGTCTATGAGATGTGGGGAGAAGTGTGAGCAGAACTAGACCCTGAATGTCAGTATCCCTTCCATTTTACTACTACGTACGTACCAACCAGTAAATTCCTATTCCTCACCAGCAGGCAGACAGGACATTCCTGCAGGTGAGCTCTCAGACATCAAGGATGTCAGGGGAAAAATTCATAACCCTCCACTCCAGCAATTTTAAGTGCCCCCAAGGACCACCTTTCCCAAGTCTAAAACAAATTTATACTAACTCAAATAAACAAGCATTCCAGGTGCATTAGTCTGCAGTCCCAAACCTCTCAAATTCTCAGGGAAAAAAAAATCCTCTGTGATGTATAGCAGCAATACCACCCAGCTGCTCTGCAGCGCTGTTCATCAGCCTCTTACAGCAGTTTCTTCAGAGGTCAGGCTTATCATCTGCAGGGACAAATGGGAAAGCTGAAGCACAGAGCACACAAGTGGCTCACCTGCAGGCACCCTGCAAACACAGCAAATCCCAAAACAGGTCACAAATCTGATTGCTAGTCCAATGCTCTGTCCATTTGTCTCAGTTGCATGTAAGAGGTAACAGTTTTCATAATACATATTCTGAAAATTTTTAAGCCAATTTCTTGTATACTTAACAAGTATTAGAAAACAAAAATGCATATGCCTATGGATTTTGAGACAGACTGGCTACAAGGAAATGATGCAAATAATTAAGTCAACAAAATCTGTCTGAAAGGTTTTTTATGCTACAGGTGGGCCCACAAGTGGAGGGCGGAGAGGGAAAACTGGTTGTCCCTAATGTGTGGCAATTTCTATAGTTTTATTCACCATAATTATCCTTGAATGGATGGGCAAGATGACATTTATTCACAGAAAACTGTTTTCTTAATATGTACATCATATGACTGCATGTTGGCAGAGTTGGGATTTGGCCAGTTCTTGCAATGAAATACTGTCTCATCGTGGCTTATTTCTCTTTCATGTTTCTGTGAGAAAGTGTAGTGCTCATACCAACAGAGGATAGTCTGCAAAAATGGCACCAGGGCTATGCTTCAAATTTTTTTTTACCAGACTATCAAGCTATACTTTGAAATGGTAAATCACAGAACATAGTACTGGATCATAAATACACTACAAAGACATGACATGAAGTGCTGAGCTGCCACATATTCCCTCTGTTGGCTCAGATTTGCTTAGCTGTTTTAGGAAGTGCAAGGTCTGTGGTAGATTGGGCATCACCTGTTGCTGCCACACTAGCTTTGGGATGGCTGCAGGCGGGGGATGATATTAATCTGATGTGAGCATTGTGGCACGTGCTTGGATTAATTCAACAGAAATGCAATCACGTGTCCAAATATGTGCTGCTGGGTATTTTGGCAGCACAGACCAGTGTGATGGGACTGCAGGTGGTGGGAGCAGCTGCCTCACCAACCTCTGCCTAGGTGGGGGTGCTGTCAGCTAGAGTCAGAACAGGCTTTTGATAGGATATGATTGCTCATTGCTCATAGCTCTGCCTGCTTTCCTTCGGTTACCTGAGTTAGTTGCTAAAGTGGGCTTAGCAGGCTTGCAGAAGCATGATTCCTGCTTCAGGTGCAAACTGACTACCTGAAGATGAAAAGCCCAACGTCAATGTGTCCAAAAGCACTGACATTCAAGCTTTTTCAAACCTTCAATAGAGGAACAAGGTTCCTGTACAGCAAATCTACCTCGTGTTGCTTTTTTTAAGGTTTCCTGAGAATGATTCACAGGGTGCCAGCAGCTCTCTGGCAGTGGGATGGGAAGCAGCACTTTGCCAACATGAGGCCTTATTCCCTGAACACCTGCTTTCCCTTCGCTTGCCTGCTCCTCTTCTGTGGCTTTTGACTGCTCCAGGTCCCAGTCAGGCTAACCTGTCCAAAATGTTCACTCTCCGCAGTGCAGCGAGTGCTTTCTGCAGAGCAGATGCAAAAGCAGGAGGACCGTGTAACAGCACTCCCAGGCTGCTGTCCACCTCTCCATCCCCTGCTGAGAATAAATAACCCTGTGATGTGTCTTCACGTCCTATTCTGGCTTCCTACTACTACAATTTTCTCTACCTTACTGAAGTAGCAAATTGCACCGTGCGTGTCTGTGTTTCTCGGGAGGCTGCTGCCGGCGGTATCACGGCAGTGTCAGTCTCTTCCTACTGCTTCCCAGGGTCTCCCACGCCTTTCGCGCGGCGGTTGCCACCGAGCCCCGCAGCCCGGGCCGCGGCGGTGCCGCCGTGCCCCGTCTCCTG